>WURS02027579.1:0-11723 GCA_011762765.2 Rhinocypha anisoptera | reverse complement strand
TTCCTTCCCCCACTTCCACTCACCCCCTCCCTCCCCGTCCGACCCCCCGCGGTGGCCTCCCGTTCCTCGTCTCGGGCGTAACTTCGTCGAATCTCGCCCCTTTTCTCCAAACTGGATTCACCCGGAGATGGGCGAGTGGATTGGGCTCCCCTTGTTTTTTTTTACACGGGGGGTCAGTGAATGAAAGCAAATAATGAAATCAATAGGTGGGAGAGGAAATGTGAAGAGGCCATTTTGCAGCGAAGGAGAAGGGCCGTCCTAATGAGCCGTCAATTTACGGGTTCGATCTACAAAACCCGGAGACTGGATTATTGATACGTGAGTGGCTCTGCCCGTAGATGCGAAAATTGGATGTGTCTTGAAGAACATAGCACGATGAATTGCTCGCCATGATGCATACCTTTTACACGGTTTGCTTTAGACATTTTCTTTTCTCTGTTCCCTTTCTTTTTATGCCCATCTGCTTATCATCGGAAATTATTTTTCCTTTCGTGATCTTCCTCGTTCGTGTCAAAGAAACTACCGTGAATTCCGTTTTCACATTACGTATCCTCAAACAATTTTGTTTTCAGAGCTTTTCTATCGTAAGTGTAAACTTTGTTTTCAATTAGTAGTATCCTGTTATGCATTACATTTCCAATCTCAACCTGACATCCTTTCATATTAAATTCAAATACTCAAAATTTAATCGCAATCCACCACAATTCTAATCTTGATTTTGCTCACGAATCTAAATTATATGAATCAGGTTTTCTTTTGACGGAATTGAGCATAGGTATAAAAATTTATTTTCCATTCGTTTTAATTTCCAAATTGTTTTGGTTACTCGCTTTTTCATATTTTAGTGTCAATTTCCAATAAATATCTATTTTATTATTAGAGAAATTTTATTATTTAATTATTCATACGAATGTGTAAATTAATGTATATATAATGGTCTTTTGTAGAAGCTTAAAAAAACTCTTAAACAAAATATCCAACAATAGAGGAGTTAAGTATTTTCATCTACGTCATAGACTCTGTTCTCTGCCATGAGATAAAGTGGTTACCTGGATTATTAGGTAGTAAACGTTCATTCATTTTGTGATGCAACTTTTTTTTACGGGACACTGGTTAAAATTTTTTTTTATATTGGAAAATACCAAAAGGTCAAAATTTGTACATGGGTTACAAGTTTGATTGGTTTTCTCTAAATTATAGTCGTTAATATCCTCTGAATGCTTTTTATACATTCAATAATCAAGAAAACGCTAGAAGACTATAATTATTAGCGTACTTTAATTTATGAAAGATGTACTTGAATTTTAAAAATATAGAAAGTCCATTAAGAAAACTTGCTTATGAATAGCTAAGCGCATTTTATTCATAGTTTTCAGAAGGCAGACTCCTAAGTAGATTTTGATACTCTTTTTCTTCGCCCTCATCCACTTCCCTCATGAACTATAATGCCGCCTCTCCCCTTGGTTGTGAGAAATCATGGGCTGGATCTCTTAGGATTAGGGAAAACCTGCCGATCACAAGCCAGATAGAAGATATTTACCTTATTACTTTATAATTTTATACATTAATCTTAATAGAGGAACTAAGGTTTCGTGAGCGTCATAACATGTAACATCAAAGTCACGTTTCTATGGACACGAAAAAATCTTTAATCGAAGAAAATTATTTTAACACATTTTCACCTTTAATCATGAAAAATCAAGATCTAAAATATTTCTACGGTATTGATTTTGCATTAAAACTATGCGGTAATAAAGTTTACTTTATAATACCCATCTTTTTTTAAAATAATTTTTTAAAATACGAAAGACTTTAACGGATTTAGAAATTAAATACTAATGCAGAGGATTCCACGCAAAATTCCATGAAAAGCGTACGGGAGTGAGGTAATTGAGGTAATTCATTCGGAGAATGTTAGCTAAGCAAAGTCGAAGAAAGTAAAAATTATGTTTTTGCACATACTGGAGGGAGGAAGAAAGTACCTATACTTAGGTATGAATGAAGAACGATCGAGTGATGTTATAAATGTAATTATGTTGCTCAGCACTCCAAGTTTCTACTTTGTTTATTAGACCGAAATTTTTTCCGAGAAAATGACTTCCCGATATATCTTCATTACTCATCTGTCACTGTGATAACTGCTTGGTTTATCCATCAACTTGTGAATCTTATTTAGTTTACACGCTATAAACTACCTTTTCCAAGTCCAATAATGCTAATAAAATGCTGTTTAATGACCTGGTTACATGTATAATTTTTTCTACCAGCATACAAGACCTTTCTGATTCTTCTAGTCTTTCTAAATCCGAACTGTTTCTCCTATGGGTCATCTTCGATATTTCTTGCCAACCTCCAGTTGATTATTCTTGTTATTATTTTTCGATGTAATATTAATCTCGGCTTTTGGTGTTCCTCGCATCTCTGCGTCCCCTCTTTCTTCGAAATGGTGGTCCTTTTACTCTTCACAATGTCCTCTGGCAATGTACCACTTCCGTAGAAATCCCTGATTATTCCAAGCATAGCATCTTTGAAAAATCTTCAACGTGAAAATCCCGTACCTTCCTGTTCACACAGGAGGACACCACACATGAAAATAATTCATGCAGCTCAGCTCGTTATATTATCTCCTTGATCCACCCTTTCCGGAAAACATAAGGGACCCACACCGAAGAACGTCCGCCATCAAACACAATTAAGGGCAGCTTGCGCTAGGGATGACGTCAGCCGGGAGTCCTTGCACGAGATGAGTTCCCATGAATTAAACGTCCCGTTCTCTGCTCGGGGCAAGCGACGCACGCAGTACTGAATTTCTGACTACATAGCGGCCCCCCCTCGACGACACCGACGGCCACCCAAAGGGGAGAGAGCTATGTGCGGCCGCCCGGGTCCCCACCTCTTGAGTCCCCCCCCCGAGAAAAAGCACTGGTGGGTCACACGCGGCGCTTTAATAAGATGGCACCGCAAAAAGAAGAGAGGCTCCCTCTTTCTCTTTCCACCGCAAGGCGGTCTACTTCCCTCCCTTTCAACTCCGCCCCCCGCCCTCCCCCTCTCCCTGCCCTCCGCTCATGCTAATATCGACGACTCCGGGGTGGACTTCCACACACAGCCCCGAGGCCACGGGAATTAGCCGCGCGTTAGAGGTGGCTAAGCGATTTCTGATTGGTGGATTCAGGGCACGGAAGTTTACGCCATGCCCACGGCCGATATCAAAGCGCCAGGCAGGAGGAGGTCGGAGAGATTTCAAAGGGGGTCTTGTGTGGATTGAGGGATGTGTGTGGGGGTGGGGGTCGGCGGAGCACTGTGGGGGATGGGAGGTAGGAGGGTGGTTTGGCGGTAGGGGAGTGTGGGAGGGGGGTCTCTGAATATGGCCGGCAACCCCTCGGCCATTAGTGTGGTGGACGACTTGTCGAAGGCAAACATCGATCGTTATCGACTATCGACAAACCCGTCCGCGATGGCAGCGGAGGAATTTCGTGGTTTGGAGCGTAGTGCGTCTCATCACCAATGACGTGATTCATATCTGCCGAGAAGCATCGCGAAGCATTTTGCGGTCTGAATTCCTATCAGCCTACATGGCATTTGATTACTTGAAAAATTAAGGACAAAATTTGGTAAATAGTAATTAACTTGAAGTGGAAAGTATATGTATTATTAAAAATTATATAAATTAATACACACCAATGAATATGAAGGCCAGATAAAAATAAATTAATGGAAATTCCTTCTAGAATTAATATACATATTTAAATAAAGAATACGAGTTTTTAGAAACACCACCAAAGGTTTCACCAACCTATACTCTACATAATAAAAAGAGATAATAGAAAATATTAGTAACTATACACTACGGAAATAAGAATATATTTAGAATGAAAAATGTAATAGCGAAGTAAGTACAATTGTAAATTTTATAACATAAAATTATTTTACACTAACAGTTAATCCAAACTATATGTGTTTCAGTGATCAAACTACGAATCCTGTTAGATTTACTATATTGAGAATCATGAGTTACGAGTTCTGAGAGAGAAATCCTCTGAGATTCATTATTATGAGAAAAGCAATGATATCCATAAATAATCCTGCGCAAAAAATATTCCGATATACCATCTACATACCTAAATCTTTTACAATAATCAAATGAAGAGAAAAATATGATTTTCGCCATAAAAAGTGCAAAAAATATTTGCTGTCGACTGACGTTAGAAATAAACGCAGTTCCTTTGCTACCCGCATAAACTACTACGCCGGTTGCGGAAGTAATATATTGCTAGTGGACCGCCGTGCCTCACCGTGTGGTCCTATGTTTCCTGTGTGCAATCGCGAGCACAAACGGATAAGAATTATGTGATCCGCCCGATCTGACGTACCTGCTGCTATTTGCTGTACGGTGCCAAAACTGGATGGAGGCGACTTTGACCAAGTTTTTGTCATTGAATGTTTCAGTTGTCTGATTCCCTTTTTAAAATCTGAGTTACCATTTATAATTACTTTGATTCAACGCGTAGAGTTAAGCAGACACATGGGATATTTATTATACAACTCGTTGGGAAACTCAACGGAGAGCTCCTGTTGACTTGAGTTTTCTGGTTAATATTTTTTTCTAATTGAAACAAAGGGTTGCTAAGGTTTCCCTCCATTCCTTCACGATATCGACACATTCAACTTCATTGAAATAGATTTATGTACATTTTTAGTGTAATACGTAATTTGAAGGCCCATAATTAATAATTTATCAAAGTTTTATTACCACTAATTTCGAATCAAAGAACAGACTTTTTTTCCTTCTGTTCATAATCAAATTCACTGCTTTGATGTGGTGGAGAACTGGAATTAGGTCATAATATTTACTTATTATCTCTCATTGTAATGATGAATATACTATTGTTGAAAAGGAGTGGCAGTGCGGTAGTTTCACTGTAGAAAGGGCCAAGGTTAAAAGGTATATCCAACGTCGGTGGTGGGTACGATGATAATGGTCAGATGTTTTATAGGTATCCCTTGCCGAGTAAACGGATATTGAGAAGTTAGAAAATAGGAATAAAATAACGTGATATTAATATGGTCAAAATTGGTGTTTTCACATGTGAATGGCATTTAATTGGGCAAGAGTGTTCGTTAAAGGACCCTTCTTTTCAAAATGCAGGAACTCTAAAGCGAACTCACCTATCTACTCATGACCAAAGTGGTGTTTTTCAAACTTGTGCCTTTGGTTTCCCTGGTTTGGCAAGCATTGTATTCCTTCACTCTTTTATGAAACTCCCCCCTCTCTGACCAAAGTAAATGGGTGCCAAATCACAACTAAGTTTGCAAGCATTACATTCTTTTGCTATAGGGATGATGTCTTCTCTGTGTTTGAAAACATTTTTAAAACTACCTCTTTTGAAAATTCCCTTGTAATCGTTCCCATTTGGCTTGAATATGTATTTGGTTTCTGAAAGAGACATTCTTCCAAACTATGTGGATTTGCACCGATTTATTTGTACTCATTACCTTCACATAAATTTTTCGTACAATTATAGTGCTGAAGAACGACGGCAATCATGGATATATATTTACCTTCTGAAATATTATTTTTAAAAACAAGGTTTTTATTAAACTAATTTTGAATTAGGTTAGGTTGATTAACTTTAATCTGCTAAAATTTTCACCACTATTTTATTTTATAACATTTGAATGATTTTATTCTAAATGTATTCTTTTTCATGTTCCTACACTGTCATTCTTGAAACCGTTTTAAGTCCTCCTGAGCCACAGGAGGTGCTTATGTATGAATTACTTCAATCACAACACACACACATCCATCCATGACCTAGGCGGAGAAAAATCCACCTAGTCGGGATTCGAACCCTCGACCTTCAGGTTGGCAGACGAGGACGTTACCCCGCCGCCACCGAGACCGGCATGCATAGGATGTAATTACGTATCATACTTTTTTCTCCTCATTCGATGACTCGTTTGACTTGTTCAATGCGCGACCCTTCTGGAAGATAAACAAAAGAACTATGACCGTAAATAAAGGATCTCTCTGGGGTCGAATAGGAGCCAAGAATATTTAATGTCGATTGTTGTCTTCATCCACGGGTTCAGTGAACTATTGCTTCACGTTATGTCGCCGGAGGTGAGAAAACGATTCTTTGCCTCGACCCAGTTATAAATTCATTGTGTTTAAAAAGCACTTTAATATCATGCTGCTTCCTACATCTTCCGGGCAGGAAGCTCTGAGCTTCAACATCCATCGTGATTCATGCGGCACACATGCTGCAGACGTACGTACGCACAAAAAAGAAAGCTCTCTGCGAAATCACGGATTCCTCCTCCGGCGCATTGAACACACGCATGGAGTCCCCCGAGCGAGGCCTAAATACACATTGTTTCTGTTACGAAGCACTCTCCTTCCATGAGAACCTTCATTTACATTTCAAGAAATAAAATTTTAAGTTGGGATTGCGGTCGTTTTATTCATAGGCAAGACTAAATTACCGTTGTCATGTTCACTCCAAACATTTCCCGTTTGGTTAGTTTTAACCTGGAAATGCAAGAGTAACATCATGCACACCGAGATAACGAGTGTGTATCATTTCGCCGACAAGGTATAACCTCGGGCGTCCTTCCGCTCATATCTATTTCATTCTTCATTTCCAAACATCTATCCTGATTTCCAGTTTCCTCATGGGGCTTCTACACGCCTCGTTTACGGTACCTACTTACTATGAAATACAAATTTATTATTATATTTTTCTCTGCGACGCTAATTTTTTCAGAAGATGTTTCATTAGTTGGCAATGTATAATACAGTTTTAACAAACCATATCCCCTCAAAATATTATTTATTTGATTGTGGCTTGGTATGAAAATTCGCCAAAAGTATCTTTTGCAAACCAATTATCAGTCATTTTTTTCGGAATGATATTAATTCCAATCTCTGTTGAGACCAAGAATCAGTAGATGGGAATCACAGACCGAACACAACTGTAACACACGATATTTATCTGAAATGCATCGAAGAACTTAGTCATAAGTAAAACAATGTCGAAGGAGTCGAAGAACCTTATGTATGGATCAATCTGTAATTATAAATGGGATAAAATTAATTCTATTGAAGTTATGAGAACGTTGATAAAACAGATAACAGAGAAGAACGAAGGATGTTTTCCTTTGAATTCTGTATTTTGAGAAAGCTTTTAGCTAGATAAATTTAACAGAACTAATGGAAGTAGTGTAGAACAAGAGGATATTAAAGACATATGTGTCTCATTAAAAATCTATACTTGAATCATTAACCAACAATGACGGTAGCGAATCACTGATCGGTTTTTCGTGCTTTTGATTGAGTAAGGACCATTAATTAGTAAGATTATTGTGTGTGAGATATGCGAAGACATAGAATTAGAATTAATTTAGACGAGGTGTGGATACTATCGTGTTAGCAGAGGACTACAATCCTTGCTGAATACAGAATCGTGGTTAGTCGTAAGTGATGAGACAAAAGGCAACAAAAGTAATTAAATTCTCTTGATCTGTAACGGATATACAAAATATTTGCAATAGACAAAATCAAAAAGGAATTTGGGACAGATGGAAACCTTAACTTTTTTTAAACTATTCCAGAGGGAAACAATATTTCTAGAAAGCATTGAAACAGGAGAATACCATTTGAAAAATAATTAAAATAATGACATAAATCTTGTATAAAAAGTTAAAAAGGATAGTAATTAAGAAAGTTCAAATTTGGCTGATTACTCTATGGCTCAGAAATTTTATAAAAAGTTATTTCCGACTTTAGAGATGTATTATATGGTGAATTAGAGTGGTATTATAGACTTAATTTTTATTTGACCAGGTGAAATAAAAAGGTTTTGTGCTTGGTAGGGGAAAAGGCGTACTTACTAGTTGCAACTTGATGAAAGCAGGGATAGTTATCGTAATTTATACGGAAACTTAACGTTTTGTGGGAAACAAACAGAAATGTGTGATTGAATAAATCCTGTAGCATGCAAAACTGCCTATTACATGAGCATAACGAAAGCTTTAGCTTAATTCTAGGGTCATTGTTTCTAGGGTTGACTCCAAACCTATCTTCCATTGGTTAACAAATCATAAAAATACTACAGAATTTCAATATAAAATTCTTACTCGAAATGTTAAGACATCCAAAGATTTATTTAAATATTTTTCAGGTTTCGCGAAAGTAGACGTTATTAAATGGAGTACGAATACTATTATGTTACATGTCTGAGCGGAATATGACGTGCATCGTAACCTATAAAGTAATTTTGTGTTCTTACAGCCTCTTACGTATCACTGACAAAATGAAGAAGCAAATGATATTACTAATTAATACCTCATGTATTTTTAGCTAATTAATACTCTACTTAACATTTAATTTTCTAAAACTAATATAACTCCACCTTAGAAGGAGAAATTCACATTCAAAATTTCTAATATCCCTCTTCGAAATTCCGTCCGATCTCTCGTCGACTTTTAATGTTAATGAATAAGTTTAATCAGAGAGAGAACGGTTTGCTAACTGTTTCACTTCACCAATTATTTCACAAACGCCAGTAATTAAGAGCTGACGTATAAATCATTACTTCATACAGATATCTCTGCGTATTGATATGGAACAGCTGTTAACTGAAGTGGAACAATTATAATTTTTAATAATCCGGTGAATTTCGACTCCGTACTTCCAGCCCCTATGTCTATCTGGCGTTATATTTTCGGGTTTTCAATTCCAGATCCAATGTAAATGTTTATAATGTAGATTCTATTTCTCCTTCTTTCCATTCCGACTACCCTCCTCAGTGGCAGCACTTACTTCTTCTCCCCTTTAATTTACCCTCCCTTCATTCAAGGGAAATTCACGCAGTATTTCGTGAATTCTGACCATATTGAATCAAATAATTTGCCAACCACCTCTTCTACTACTACGGACGCGGCCAAATCAACCTCGTTAACCAACTTCCGCCTAGAATATTCGGGTAAAATATTCTCACACGTTCGCGATAAGGGAGCAGTAAGTGGGCGTGGCTTTAGAGGAGCATCTCGAGGGATAAGGGTCCTTCCGTAGGAGTAAGAAAGGGTCTTATCGTGCAGGAGAAGAAAACTTTGAACCGCCCATTGAAGTGAGAAATGGCTAATCCTTTGAGAAAAGTAATCAAAACTTTTATTAAAACACAATGTATCTCTTTGTCTATAACTCGCCCTGATTACAAGACTTAGAATAACTAAAATCTCTGTTCTCTGAGTTTAAATTTGTACACAACTAAATTGTTTTTATAAGAATGTTAATTATTTGTTACTGTTTTAGTAAAAAATGTCATTTATCTTCTTGTAGTACCTGTTATATTGCATTACTTGCCGAGGTGGTTAATGGCATGAGGCTCTAATTATTTTGGCCCTAAAAGAGAGATTTGCCTCCACCTTTCGTCTTGCTCTAAGGAAATGAGCCTCTGAAAACTGACTTCTTAAAACATCTTTGAAAATTATACTTTACCTCGGCTAAAAATCTAAAAGATATCGTACTTCAATTTCATTAACGAGAAAGGGTTAATGGCTATGGAGTTTACATCATATTATCATATCTATCACCTGTTTGCATATTGCGTTTCATGAATAAGGTCATACGGTTTTAGTATAGTACTCAGTAAAAGATCTTGTGTGTATGTATATATATATTTTTTTCTGTTGGAAACGGTTTCCATCTTTCCTCACCAATATCGTGTTTGTTCAATTTATTTTTTTCTATTTCTTTCCAAATTCCCTATCATTTGTTATATATCTTCGCCTGAAGGAGTTACTATTATTGTGAATATATCTAGACGACCATAAGGGTCATTTCCCACTTCGGCTATGCGTGCCAACTCACTGTACTTCTTTCAATTCGTATGTCCGTGTTTAAAATCTTTCTTATTCCTCTTTTGTGTCTTTAACTTCTCTGAATGGTGAGTGTGAAAGCCTCTCTGTGGCGTGCGTTGTGGGCCAAGGCGATATAAAACCCTCTGTTTCCGCAGGAAGATAATGCAGTCGAAATTAGCTCAATTGACAGAGCGCCCGTCCAACAATTGGGAGATCCGTGGTTCGAGTCCCGGATTCGGTGGATATTTTTTTCTGTTGGAAACTGTTTTTCGGCTCCCATCTTTCCTCACCAGTTCTTCCTGGAAACCAGAAGGTACACAGGGAAAGTAACTCGCCCCCCCTAGCCTGAAGTGTATAGTAAATTCTCATAAAGCTTTGGCTCAAGTATTGGACGAGGTCCACTCTCACCTATAAAATTGATCATATGGTTGAATAGGTACTGTGGTGGTGGTGGTCCATAGAATATTTCAATGCAATCGAAAATTTCGAGCGAGACCACAATATTATTGAGACTTCTGGACGGCGTTGTCATGTGCGGCACAGCTGAACAACCATGGCACGATTGCCTGTCGTGGTTCGCGTCTGGGTCTTTCATCCACCTCCCCTGCGCAGGGGTCGAGGGTGAGGGAATGAAAAGTCCCTCGCACCCAGCCAACTCCTCTCCCCTGCCCCTCTCACCCAAAAGGTGCGGGGGTGCGTGGTGTGTTCGTGTTAGGGAGTGGGACGGGCATTATGGCCACGACTTTAACTTGCTAAGGAGACTCTCCACTTAAGTAAGCTGCTCTTCGCGGGAGTGTGTACTCTTCCCTCGACTCAAGAGGAGTTCTTGGCTGGGGGGCGGGGAAGCCTCTGTCCTCCTCACTGCCGGCAGCGAGTCGCGTGCACCCCGTTTCCTATCTCCCCCGCACGAGCGTGTTCCCTCCACTCAAGCACGCTCTAATGGACAAGCCCTAAATGGTACCGTGCGATGTTTGTGAGTATGCGGTGTTTCCGGAGAGTGTTTCCCGAGGCTACATAAATTCTTCGGTTAATTAGTCGACACGGTCATTTTGAAAGCTAGAGGCAGCCGGGGTAAATGTGGGGTCTTGCATGCATGACTCCTTCGAATGCCATCCCATGGAAAGAAGTAACCACTACCAACGATCGTTAAATTAAATCCACTGTTCAGGCCTTAAGTTAAGCACATCGTACGCTGAGGATGCCTATATAACTTTAGGTCTCCTTAAAAAATTGAAAGCATCGATTATTCGGAGACCCTTTTGCTTAATATATTCTCCACCTTAACCAAGTCTCCAATTACATTCCTCTCACGTAGCTTATATACTCAACACTCATGGATAGAAGTTGTGATATAATAAATATGATGTAATGATACGTCCACCAAGACGCAATACGAGTACAAGAAATATTTCGTTTGAAGTGAGTTTAATGGCTCACTAAAATGGACGATCAAGACAAAGAAAAAGTACTTGGAAGGATTTTAAATGCGGTTTTGAAAATTAGTGGAAAGTGATTATGTAGACGGAAAAAGGAAAAAAATGAAGAAGTAAAGGAGAGAACATATAAAAGAAGGAATATTAAGAAAAAACTTTGTATGATAGATCCTACATGAATGACTGTTTGAAAAGAATAATAGATGGAATGGTTTGGGGAAAGAGAGGGATCGGAAGAAGAAGGCACAATTTGATTATGGACACAAAGATGGGGACGACATGGCGGTTTGATAATTCAGTGACTTTTTGAATAAAACAAATTTTTTTCGCCAAATAAACATTTTATTTTTCCAAATAATCACCTTTTAGCTCGATACATTTAGTCCAGCGTTTTTCTAATTTTTTTATTCCCTCCAAATAATAGGTTTT
>WURS02027568.1:0-11723 GCA_011762765.2 Rhinocypha anisoptera | reverse complement strand
ATTGACAAAGGGGCAAGGAGCCCCGAAATATATCTCTCCGAAATGTAAGTCTATCTTTTTATTGTTTCTGTGTGTGACTGTCTATAAGTGTGTGCGTGTGTTCGTTATATTTATATTTATATATATATGCTTCCTTCTTTTGTATTTTGCATGATGCAACGTGAGTAAATACTGAAGATGATGTGTATATTATTTATATGATCTCTATTGTAAGAATACGTCAAGATTAATACGTTAAATGGTAAGTCTTTTTAGTGAAATTGGAATGATAATACTATTTATCATTGCCTAAAGAATGTTAACCCCTCAACAGAAACGTATCCATTTATGATTCAGGCACGAGAAATACCTTTAAAGTGTACTCCGTAGTTCATGAATGTTTTTTTTCTTCGCATTTATAAGCGTAATTATGAACTCGGGGTGTTATGTTTACCTCGGACCCTTCCCTGTGCATAATGATGAGGACATAAGTTATGTCGTCCTACCCCGCCAGAGGCAAATCCCCTGCCAGTCCCGCAACACCTTCATGAATATTCGACGAAGCGAACAGCGGCATAAACCAGTGTAAGTTTTTCATGCCAGTTCCTCATGCATCGGGTTTTCTTGCTGCGTATCGTCGTCCCTTCGGAAAATTCCCCCTTCACCTTAAACCGTCACGTATTTTCCTAATGCTCAAAATTTGAGGTAAACCCACGACAACAGAGAAATATTATAAATTATGATTGAGTAGCTAGCGATTTCCATAGTGGCATGTGCTTTTAAGATCCTTGAGAAGGGAGAGCGGTAATTTCTTCTGCGGGGAAAGTGAAAAGTTGTTTTATGAATATTTACTGTACCGTACGGTCGGCATCAATGATAACACAACACTTTTTACGTACACATCGAATATGTTATCAATCACCTCGGTTTCCTTGGTATACAACATCTTCAGATGAAGCAGCGAGCCATAAAACTTAGTCGTTAGTAAAATATTTTACCTGAACGTACAAGATTTTTCGTGTTCGTTAATTATGAAACAGTAACAATGAAAAGTGAAAAATCATTTAACATATGGCGCAATAATTCTCTCGTTGAAGAACAAGTCTGCAGTTGTAACTACATAATTATAGACTGAAGGCATATTTCAGCTGAAAACATCAAAGTGTTGCAGAAAACATTTTCCTTAATGCTTGATATGTTTTTCGTTTGCGATCGACATAACGATAAAAAAATCATTAAAATAGTGAAATCAAAATCTGATCATCTGAATATTTTAAAGTCATCAATGGGGTACAAACATCATTGAAGCAAACATTCGTGCACGTGACCATCTCCTCGAATTTTGATCTTTCAAGAGCTTTTCTGACTGCAATAGTGGGTGGGATGATGCTGTGACCATTAGAACACCAATCGCCGCTGCCTCGCATGCGGACCGAAAGAGTGGGTTCCGTAGGTGGCAATGTTTGTCCCAACTTGTAACACATGGTGCAATAATTCTCCAGTTGAAATACAAGTCTGAGGTTGCAACTTCATAATTATAGACTGAAGGCATATTTAAACCGAAAAATGTAGACAGTAATGGATTCAAAAAAGAACCACTCGTCGATTGGTTAGCCAATGTCAATACCCATTTGTTATTTGACGTTTCGGCCGGAACTTCAAGGGAAGAAGAAGTTCAAATACGCAAAATATTATTAATTATTAAAATATTCAAAACGATTCGAAGTGCAAGAACGTAGTCTTTGTTTTGTTAACACATGATGATGAAGTGTAATCTACCGGTTAACGTAGGTTTTTGATGAGTATGATCTTAGATTGGCCGCGTAACATCTAACTAAAATCCCTCTTCAAATCTGCGTACTTTCTACCCCCTATCCTTATGTCCCAAAACCCATTCTCTTCCTACCCCTACCCCGCTTACCCAACATTCTACCCTCTATTACAACCTTTAACAACCCATTGCCTCTTGAGTACCCCTTCCATCCACCTTTACTGTCTTTTTTGGATCTCTCACAGCAAACGCCTCGCCTCCCCTACCATTCTCAAAACTTCTTCATTCGTTTTCCTCTCTGTCCACTTCACCTTCTTAATCCGTCGCCAAACCCACATCTCAAAAGGCTCCAATCTATTCTCATCATCCTTACTCATGGACCAGGTTTCGTATCCATATAGTGTAACGCTCCATATTAGGATATTCACAAATCTTTTCTTCAAATCTTTATTAATGGTCCCTCTCATTAAATCTTTCCTTTTCGCAAAGGCCTCTTTTGCTAATGCAATTCTTCCTCTGATATCCAGGACACTACGTCCATTTTCCTCTATAATACTTTCTAAATAATTGAACTTTTCCACCTGTTCTAATTTATTCCCTTATAGCTTGATATTTAGCCTAGCTTTCCTACTTCTCGAAAATCTCATTACTTTCGTTTTCTTAATATTAATTTTCATCCCAAATCTCTGGCACTGGTCCTGTAAAGCATTCTCCAAGATCTGCAGATCTTTGGCTAAATGACTCACCATTAGCACATACTCTGGGGATAAACTTTGGTTTCTTCAACCAATTTTTCTACGTTTCACGAATACCTTTATTTCAGTTATTTTTCTGCTCCGGTTGCGGGACGTATTGGACAGGAATATCTAAGACGTACTAATGGAAATGAAGCAAAGGAAAAAGATAATGAATTGATGAATACATTTTTATATGTTAATAAAAGTAAAACAGAGAAAATAATAAAAATTATTTATGAGAAAAGCAGACTAATCAGTGCAATGAGCATGTACAAGGAGAAAATAATATGTCAAAAATTAAATAAGAATGGTAAATATCCTGTGTTAAGACAAGAACAATTAACAACAAGTCTATGGTCCATTTGTACTTTAAAAAACCGAAGACTAACTCAATTGATTTAACAGAACACCTATAATCTAGTAGGGCCTTGAACCCGAGACCTTTGGGTTGGAAGGAAATCGTGCTATCTAATAGAGAAAATTGGCACACTTCTATTTAGAAAGAAAATTTTAGAGCATCCTGGAGGATTCTGACACGTAAGGTATGTGATCACGATGAAGAGGAAATATCCGACAAACAGGATAAAACATATCCAAACCAAAAATACAGAAAAATCTTAATACAAAAGTTAATTTTACGACTATTTTTGTATATACTGATACGAGGAATATGTAAGATTTTCAAAATTGGTAGATGTTTTTACCATTTTAAAGATTAAAGATTCATTTTACCATATATGCTAAACATCTCTAAACTACGAGTATACTCATAGGTATAATAAAGGAAGAACTAGGAAATGCCTGAATGGAGTTCTATTAGTATTTAGACGGTTGTCATGAGTTAACTTTAATGGAAACATTTATTCGATTACTGAAATGAGATTCATTCTTGTTGACAACAAAACCCATTACATAGGATAACAGAATTTAGCAATTCGTCATTGCGAAAAGATTCAATAATTTTTCTAGATTGTAACGGAAGTGAGAAGATTGATACCAAATTAATAATGAAGAGGACTAAAAATTTTACTGAAAATATGGCTACTAGAATCAGGACTTCACGAAAGAGCACTTTGAAAATATAGCTAATTTGTTAATTCGCTAGGAAAATTGAAATGCTTAATTTAGTCTTCAGAAATTATATCCTTCCAGGAAATGATTACTGAACGAAAGATATGAAAACTTCCAGACACTGTTGGAAATAATATATAATTTTAAAATGTTCTTTTGTGTTTGATATGAACCCTGGCTGTTTAATGTTTTTGTCTTTGTTAAACAAAAGATTTAATAACTTTTATTCCTTTAAGTATTCCACAGAGAAACATCACTTGTAAAAATATTTACATATTTATCTTTTTTTTATTTATATTTATGATAAAAATGTGACGAAATATCGAAGGAAATAGAGCCAGGCTATGCTACAATCTTACAGGAAAACAAATTTATTTTTGAGATATTTATTTCGACAATGGGAATAATTAGTCTAAAGTTATTTAGCAACTGGCAAGTATCGTTATTTTATATTAAAATTTTTATTTTAATTGTGACTCGCGAAAAGCCGCAGTGGTTTCCTTATCCCACCTAGTGTGGTAAATGTTTATCGTCCCGTGATTCCCGAGTAGGACTCTCCGTCTAACATCTCTGAGACCAGGATTTGCGGTGGAGACATCGCCGTGACCCGGTCTTCCGAGGCGAGCAATGCGGTGCACCAAACTTGGGTCATAATCTTATACTCTGTGTTCTCTATTCCGTGTGTATATCCATAATGTCTCGCTGGTCTCCGAAAATAATCTGACCTCGTTTATGGTATCACGTAATTTCGCAAAGGGATACACTGAAAAATATTTGCAATCTCAAAAGTATATTTATTTTATATCATTGTGAATGCCGAGGAGAAAAATGTTTCAATAATCTGAATAGCGTACGTGAGATTAATCAGGAGCATGCTCACTTGTATATGTACACATGTTGTTAAGAACCGCAGTATTTTTACCGTGTGAGACGTGACCCTGGAGGTGAATGGAACCCTTTTGTTTACCTCACGTCTTGAAATCATTTGTTCCAGATTACAGCTTCAGGGCAGTATTTTGTTGTTTTTTCCGGAATTACATTGTGTCCAAGTAGAAATAAATATATTTATTAACGTGCATGCATGTGTCCCTACGACTCTTCTTTTAAAATTCGAAATTCTATTTCCAACGTCCAGAGAATTTTCTAGATTCACCACCAGTAGCTTGTTTCACGTTCTACCTACTCCCTTAACTTTCATATCATTTATCCATAAATATAAGCAAAGCCAAAAGAATACAATGATTCATTCACTTGTTTCTCGCAGTATAATTTTTGTTTTGATTAGATAAAATCATTTGGTGGACAATTTGCTGCTTCGTTCAGGATCGCTCCTGCCCTTGAAAAATTCTATGCTCCCTCCCGTGAATAATTCTCTCCTCCGATGTTGTTCTCCATTTAAAGGTGGGTGTACTTTAACGCGTAAAACATTTAATTGCTCACCCCCTGCCTCACGCCCTTGTGGCGGCTTGCAGGGTATTATGTAGATGTAATTTACTTCCGTTGACTTCAACTAAATAATCGCCTATAGTTCATTCAATTTTAAGATATAATTTCAATGCTGCATCAAATTAGGATTGCCAGAATGTAATTAACTTAGGAATTCAAGGAATCCGGATACTTGTACATTAGTATGTACATGGTCAGAGTGTGAAATCATTAGCGACACTTTCGAACCCGCTTGTTAGATACCAATGGCATGAAGGTATTCCCCTTACAGGGGGTCTGAGGCCGCGTACGAGGGATTGAGTGGGTGGGCGGACTCCTTCCCTCGCCTCCCCCTCGGTCCCCATCGCCCGAGCGGCAAATATCTACGGCGCTCCCCGATCCTTTCATTTCCCTGGCGGACCTCCCACGCCCACAGCGCTTCATCCCATCACCCAGCCGACGGACACTCCTAGTTGGTTGGTTGGCCCTTACGCCTCGTTGACTGCCTGTGGCTGGATGACGTCGACCTCAGGAATGGGTTGAGGGGAGGGGAGGGGGGAAGGGAAGGGAGCTCGGAAGGGCCTAGCCAGGGTTCATTCGGCGACGTGGGGCAGGGTTGTGCCCTGGGGGTGAACGTTGTTAAGCGGAAAACTTCATAGGTCCAAGGTCATATTGCCCTAACAACTACATATATTGTGAAATTAATGGTGGCGGCAGATATATTGTGGAATTCCATGGTATTTATGGAAAGAAAAACTTTACAGATCCACATAAATAGTGCAGACCGAGTGAATAAAATATTTTATGTGGATCTGCAATGTTTTTCTTTCCATAAATACATATATTGTCTCATGCCAGGCGAACGTTGTATCCATTTTGATTCCTATTTCTGAAACGATGATATTTTTTTCCATATACAAAAAATATTATTTAAAGAAAATGATGAGGGTCATTCTGTATCATTATATATATGAGGCATATTATTCTACTTATCACATGAACTCACTTTAAAAAAAATATAGACACCCTTTTGGATCGCATATTATATTAAGCTCAGGAAGTTGGGATAGTGAAGCTATTGCCTACCGCCTATTTTAACTACGTCAAAAGAATGGACTTGATTTTTCCTATAAGCTCAAGGCCATATTTTGAGCGCCGTTACGTCAGAGTGCATGTAGTTCATTATACTTTGGAATATTAAAATCTATTGTTAGTGATGAAAACTCAAAATGAGATGGTATAAATAACATTGCAGGAGCCATAAGTTTAAAACTAAATGTTTTCAAAAAAATTTAGAGGAAAACAGGAAAAAATCTCATTCGCTAAGAGGTTAATCACAATATGTTGAATATTTATATTTTAAAGATAACTTTTGTAACATTGTTCTCATATTAAATGGATATTATTTGACCGCCAAGTATTAATGCATGATCATTGTTGTTTTCCTGCATAAAATTATGAGTTTATGCAAGTTTAACTACATAACTGCCGTGAACTCATCTCATGCTAAATCTCTATAGACGAGCCACAGGATATTTCGTAGATGTAGATAGAAAGCTACAGGAAATCAAGGAGGAAATACATTTATTATTTATCACATTTCCTGTGCCATCTTTCCTTAATCCTAAATTTTTTGACATAGGACCATATTCTTTATCACTACATATGCACTGAAAAAAAATTTCCGTGCCGCTCTCAAGTAAAAGTTTCTGCAGTAATCTCCCCAAGAGACGTCAAGATACTACATACATGTCTTAACCCGGTAGACAACCGAAGAGGTTTCATTACTTGAAGACGAAGAGTAAACAATACGAATTGCTTAAATTTACTAAATAAACGAATCATCGATAAATAAAAGCTATATCAGGATATAATTGAACAGTGAGGGAGGGGGTTATAGGTTCATAAATGTAAATTTTTAGTCAGACATATGCTCAAAATTTTCGTCAGACGTCGGGAGGAAGAAATTAATGTAATATTTGATAGAGATAAAGATATTTGGGGCTGTGGTAGCCTAGTAGTAACGTGCTGGACTACGGAACTGGGGGTTCCGGTGTATCGCCGGTTCGAGCCTCGGTGACGACGAAAATTTTCTCGTCTCGAAATTGCACCAATTTTCGGGAAAAGCACCCACAACATTCAATACACTCAACCTCTGGTGGAAGGCAGCAGTTTCTCCAGTAGGCACTGATGGCGCAGATCAAGAGGATCGGCCCGGTATCAACTGCCATAGCTGCGGGCGAGAGTGAAGTTCAAGTAATCAGCCGCAGTACTGCGATGTGGAAGGCGAAGGGAAACTACCACATTAAATATTTCCATAGAAAATGCAGCTTTGCATTAGGCTGCAGTCAACCAATCTTCGGATTGAAGTACTGATGATGATGATATAATGTTAACACTTGAAATATCGACAGTGCGTCTAATGGGTCGGTGCGTCCCGTGAGCCGGGAAATACGTTAGTTTGGTTTCCTTGCACGTCCGTTCACCCCTTCTCCTTCCCTACATTTCCTCCTCCGCCTCTCCTTCTGTCCCGCCCGACCGCGCAGTTTTGCCAGATTTACTATGCACAATTTTCGAGAAGGGCAAAGAAACGAGGAAATGGTGAAGAGGAGAGCTCGGAGGGGAGTTTGTCCCAACAGAAAAGAGAACTGTCCCGATGGACGAAAGCACCCGATCGTGCTCCCACAGTGAGAAAGATAGAAAGATCGAGAGGGATACAGAGAAAGAAAGAGAGCAAGCGACCTCATTCGACGACGCGTCCTTCGACCGAATCCGCAGCGATCAACTCGTGGCACTTTTTTTTATTATCTTTCTCGCTCCCTTAGAGAGCACGTAGCCCATTGCATCGACTGGCCGCCCGAAGGGACTTTCACTTGAAATTTCAATCTTTTCTCCAATCGGCGGCAATATTTACGATAAACAGATCAAGGTCACCCGTGAGGATAAGGCCAAGGCCGATGTATATTATTCATTCGTTGCTTAAACTTCGCGTGACCGAATACCTATTGTTTTTTTCTGCTGCGGTTCGGTAGGGATCGGGAAATGAACGTCAAGACTCACGAAAGACGCCGTTTCGTAAGCGACCAATATATCCTATTATAATGTTTTATTCGGCAAGTCGTACGCCGGACCAATATTCTCTCCTCTCCTGACGGTGTGTCTACGATACTACGCCCAAATCGATGCTCTTATTGGTCAATTGGTAAACCGTCTAGGAATTAAACCCTGGGCACGTGGCTATTTTCCCTCTAGAGATCGTTTAATTTATCTTTGAGTCGGAATTTCCGTTTTTTTTCCGAATGGGGTGAAATATAAGACGGCCTTCAATGTGTCTCGAAAATAAAGTAACTGGTCGTTAAGGAAGTGGCATTTATAAAAGAAAGAATTTTAACAAGATAGTCGATAAGATTAGGTTAAATAACTTTTGAATTTCCATTGAAATTTATAAATAATTAGTTAAGGTCATTTCGAGACCATAATTTTAGAAGTTGTGTGACATTAATTCTCAATTTGAACACCGAAAGGTTTAATACCTGAAAAATATAATATACTCGTTTTCTTAAAGCGTGGCTAAATTTTTATTGTTTATTATTATATTATTTATTTATAGCAGAGACTCATTGCATTCTGTAATAAGGTACATAGAGACAGTCAATAATGTTATGATGTTAATATATTTTACCGTCGCAAAACATTATGTATCGTATAAGCAATATTGTTAACAGAAAACAGACATAACAATCCTAAAAGGCTGATGACTTATGTTTTCCAGAAGTATAGCCCCATTGAAATAAGCTTTGATTTTAAACTCTATTAGTATTAAATTTTTCTAGATGTCTGTTTCTTCTACACTACATTTCTTACACTTGTAGTCAATTTCACTGATAAGTAGTCATCAATTATTGCCAAGTAATTATTTTTATTATTCGGATTAACAATTTGTGAACATTATCTTTTGTAAATATTCTTTTTATTTAGTTTTCTCTGTCATGAATCGATTATGTGCTAAATTTAATACTACTCATTTTTAATCTACTATTTCAAAATATTACTCATTTGAATCTAGAAATCGCTCATCGTCATTTTAAGTGGTCTCTCTGCTTTGACAACGATTTTTGGTTAAATTAATTAAATCGTTCATGTTTTAGAGATAAATATAAATAATTTGGCTCAACTTCACAGAGTAATTTATGAGTGGTTTATTTCTCTCTCTTCCTTTTAGAAAGAAAACATATTGTAGCAAAGTGGAAGAGTTGATTAATTTCCTTCGCTTTAACGATATCAAGGGTTTAGGAAACAAATTCTCACGGAGGTAAACCTCTAGGGAAACGTTCTAAGTAAACTCCAGTCTCATAGAGTCTTTCGTAGATTCGGTACTTATGATCCTCGGATTAGAAACTCCTCAACGGTCACTACTCCCCCAGAATTTTTGCGTAAAATGCGTACCTCCGTATTTCAGTTTTTGAAAGGGATTTCCACACCATGGAACTTAAACCTCATATTTCCACTGGAAAATTTAATTGAATAGTGAATAGAAGTCTCCTGGGAGAAATTCTCGCATTTTTTTGAGCGTATCTCCCTTCCCATTGTGTTACTGAATGGCCGTAGAAAAAGAATTTGAACATGACAAATATGTTTTCGCTTTTTGGCGGAAAGGCGTGGCATCATTCGCTTTGAAAGAAAAATGGCGACATTAGGATGATAAACGAATGATTCCGGCCTTAATCCACATTGCCTCCGATAGCTCCTCATTGTTGTCGGACGGATATTACGTCTCGGGTGATTTCTGTGGGAATGGAAAAGGTCAGAGGAACGGTGCCCCCGGCGCCTGGAACGGTCGAGGACAACCGTCGCTCATGGCGTAGTGATAGGTTGTAAAATACCCGGAAGAGAGGAGTTCCTTTGCAGTCGTGTTAAGGGTGAGAGTGGAACGAGTTGGTTCTCTCTCGGGATATTTAAGTTAATGATGCTAACGAAAGATGTTTGCATTAAACTGGAAAAATTGGAAGGAGGGATTTTAGCAAAAGATATATTTATCTAGGGAAGGGCGAGATGGAATGTGGTCTCACAGGCGAAGAAAATTATTGAAAACCCTGATATAAAATATAAACCTTTTCAGGTGTAACTTTATAGGATGTACTTGTAATTGGTCATAAAATGGTAAATTATTTGTTAATTACACAGGTTTTTCTTATTTGGTTTCGACCCTGGATTCGACGCAACGTGGAGAGTAAGGGGAAAATCCCGCCATATGTAAAGAAAAGTTGGTTAGGAGAGGAGGGGTGCTGTTTCTGGAAAGAGGAGTGGGGTAATACTGTGAGAAAGGTCGAAACAAGAAAGGGAAAGAACGGGAAGTGACTGTTGGTAAAGGGATAAGTACAAAATAACCCAGAGACTGTTCAACATAGCCTTCTACAACAGATCAAACCTGAAAAATCTTATCTCTCACACGAAGGGACAAAATTCCAAAATTAGACAAAGTAGCGTGTACCAATTAATTTGTGAACGTGAAGCAGTTTAAATTGGTCAGTAAGAAAATTACATGATCGAATGTAAGTACGTCAAGCCTGTCCTAAGAACAAAAACTTTTCATCATGCTTTGCAAACCACTTAATCGGAAATTGACATATAAGTGACTTGAACCAGTTACTTTAAACATTTTAAATAAGGGATCGAGACTTGATGCCTCAGAAGAGTTAGAAATTTTGAAGTGTGTGTAAACGGCCAAGTAGTCAATGAATTTTTTTTATACAACTATCCCCTCCTCATACTTCCTCCCTTTTAATACGTGAATACTCCCTATTTTATTACATTGTAACTACAAATTGTCAATTTTGTGTTATCCATTTACCAACTCCTAGTCCTTCCGATCTCTTGTTTCAGTATTTTTCACATTCTTACTCAGAACCTCAGCCCTCTTTCAAGAAACAACCCCACCACTACTCTCTAACCCACGTCTTGTTTAGAGTGCACCCGGATTTTACCGAAACTCTTCACCTGATTATGTCGCTTTGAACCCGAAACCCGGGTCGTGAATAAAAAAACTCATGTGCAATTGGCAAATACCTTATCGTTGTATCACTAATACTGATATAAAATTTGGCGTCATATTGGTGCCAATATTTGTCCCTTGAGAAAAGAAGACGAGTGAATTTTAGAGGATTTGGAGATGTGAGCGTGGTGGAGAATAAAGGAAGTAAAGCGTTTTAGAGAAAAGCAAAGACGTTTTGGAGGGAGACGAATTTTTTGGGAAAAATTTTAATAAATATGAAAAAATGGGTCGAAGAATTTCTCAAAAATGATGAAATATTGATACCTGTGTTACTCGTAGATGGCTAATTTTTAGCAAATCTAGGTAGGGGGTCTGAATATATGTACATGTAATGTTGAATAAAATTTATTAAGTGTCTTGGGCAAACTCTTCAGAAGTCCAATTTCTGCGACTCTCTGAAAACAGGAATGTGGAAAATCTCCTGCTGCAGAAGGAGATTCGGATTATGTATAACCGCATGGGACACTTTGAGGTTAGCTTTATTCTAATGCTGAGATTCAGTCAAAACTTTCAGATTTCGATTTCTCAGGCTATCCTCCTTTCCAATGTAGAATTCAAGACAGTGAGCTGAATGTATTTCTCAAATTACTGGTTCCAAGAATTAAGCCCAATAGCTATGTTTACACTAGTGCGATTTTCGATTCAACTTTCTTTTCAATTTTCGTTTCGTCTTGCGTCAAGCGCATGC
>WURS02027557.1:0-11723 GCA_011762765.2 Rhinocypha anisoptera | reverse complement strand
ATAAGGTGGTTGGCTCTGCTGGTGATGGGAATCCTTCAGTTCCCAAACGGGCTGACTAGGGCTCAGGGCATGGTCTTCTCCTCTCTCCTCCCCATTCCGCTTGCTAATCCCTCCCCTCCGTTACGTCCTCCCCTCCTTCCCCTCCCCATCCTCCCCAAACCAGCACACCGTGCATATCATCCTTCATCAGCCAGTTCTCCCAGACCGACGAAGGGGCAAGCAAGCCCCGAAATAATTCTTATTATGTTAGTCTTTTAAGTGTTTCTATCTATGTGGTGTATAGGTGTGTGCGTGTATTCGTGTTTACTGTGATATTGCTGCAATATATATTACCTTATATTTTATGAATAATTTTATTGGTGGTTATCTCCAATATATTTTTGTATAGCGCGGCTGTGAGAGTTCGTGGTGTTTTTTTCTCTTAACTTCGCTTACAGAACGCTTAAAAAGGTATAAAAATATAATCCAGACTCGCAATCATTTTCTTCGTATTTACTCATTCTTGATCTGTTATATCTACATCTACATAATACCCTGCAAGCCGCCACAAGGGTGTGCGGCAGGGGGTGAGCCACCACCATACATTACATGCACTCTCAATGTACATGATACAAGTCATGCATTACTCACAAGTTAGTTGTTAATGCTAGTTCTCAAGAAAATTAGGACAATTAATAGTGGCATACAGCATTTAGGCTCTCAATAGGTTTTTTTTTACAGAATCTTCTAACTTCGCTTCTTGTGTTAATGTTTTCCTGAAGCGGGTTTTCTGTCGCGGAGAACAGCCTACCATTCTAACTTTTCTGCCTGGCTATTTTAAATACATTTTCACACAGTTAAAAACTCTCTTATCATTTTGTTCATTACGTTTATTAAAAAAATATCTTTCCTTAAGTGTAAATATCGATTGTATACTGGATACAAATATGCGTTGGATTAAAGGTCTATCTATTTTCAATCTCGCCTCAATAAAAACATTTGATTATTTTTTTGTTATTATTATCACATCGACTAATAAACATCTTGGAGTGTAGTTTATCCACACAATCCACCTGACTTCTTCCGCTTCAGCATCTTACACAGTCTTTAAACTCCTCGACTCCATTCATTCATTCACCAAAATGCTAAATCACTGCCATCACCATCGCCACCTCATTTTCTCACATACATCCGTCATTCATCCTAAACGTCTCCCGACCCCAGTTTTTCTACATTTTTCCTAAATTCCTCCATATTTTTCCTTCAATTCCTTCGCGTATGCGACGCGGCGGACTCTATCAACCTTGGCCCCTCGGGGAAGCCATTAATCACTGGTTGCATTAATCCAGGACACAAAAGAATTGGGTAGTAACGCATAAACAAAACCTTGTTGACAATATCTTTTTTGAGAGGACTTTATCATGAGGATTTATGGACACCTTGTCGCCATTGAAGGTGGAGTTAAATATCATTAGCGAGCACCAGTCCGGTGGCAGGAACACCCTTCCCAAGAGAGATGCAACAGCTAACATTTGACTAGATTGGAAACTCTGAAAGCCCCGGAGAACTACATTGCGACAAAGGGAAATTGCCGCGTGAGTCCTTACTTCCATTCGCGAAGAATTCATGTTCTCTCAGCGAATTCCACAATCTACATCTACGTTTCTACCTTTTTAACTTCTACGTTTGAGTGATCACAATATATTGTTTTAAAATATTTCTTACTGGTATTTATTTAAATAAGTATGGCATTCTCCCTGGCGTTAAAGTAGGCAATGTTTCCTCTACCATCTTTGTAATAGGCGTCCCAACCATCTCAACTTGGACGACTTTCTATTAACATCATTAGAGTAACATTGTATCGTTATACGCATGAGATCGTTGAGCACGGCCGATGAAATTCGAAATCTGAGTAGATTTAATTGGATTCATCATTGAAGTTAAGTGCAATTTCCGACAGTGGGCTCCAATGTAACTCTCACGACGCAATAATGGAAGCGGCGCAACCGCCACAAACGACTGGAATTAAGGACCGGGATATCATAGTCCGCTTCCCAAACATCACGAAATGGCGAAGCTGTATTATGAGTAATGACATTTCCACTGCACTTGGGAAGGCCCCCATTAGTGATTTAACAACTTTTATGAAAAATTCCGAAAAATTTAATTAACGTTCTCTCTGTCAGCATAATGCTTCATCATAATTCTGGGAATGTTCGTTTTCTATTTAGTGCTTTTATGTTGCTGTTGTATGGAACAATTAAAATCAAAATAATTCTTCGCTTCCTGGATAACCATTACTAGCATTAAAACTGTAGACTTATGATCGTATATTATCAATCAGAGCAACTATAGCAGTTTCTATATGAAATATATATAAATATAATTATTCTTCTATCTAGTTTGTAAAAAAAGTTATATTGAATTAGCACGTTGTTAAACATTGTTTGACATAAGGATTCACGTCACCCGACCCGTAAACAATTCAAATAAATATATTTGAGAGACGGATTAAACGGTAAATATTTTTCAGTTTATCTTTCTATTAATGTCATTGAGGCCATGAAATGTTAGATTTCCAGAAAACAAGGAAATATACAATGTACTTAAGATCAGCATTATTTCCATGGATCTTTTTTCCATAATATGGTAATTTATGAAAAAGATATTCATTAGAATACGTGGGCAGCATCCACATCTACGAAATACCCAGCAAGCGAAGGAAATGACCGTTGGTATGGGGTGAGTACACAATAGACGTGCATTCTTACAAGCACACGCATAAAATAATAAATGTTTATAAGTTATGCCGATAGATAGACTGGCGTAGGAAGAACTTCAGTTTCCTGGTAAATCTGGAGAGTAGGGAAACCGATTCCAGATGTAATAATTTTCCGGTAAAATTCGGTATTTTGTGGATAATGATAGGTACAACTTGCTGCGAAAATGTATCTCCAAAATAGCTAGATATCGACTATCTCGCACATTTAATATTGGATATTTAAAACATATCGTTCAGATCAAGGTTTAATGTAAACATATATAGGAATATATAACACACATCTAAATAACCTAATTAACCTCCAGTACCCATATCGCAATCATAACTACGAGCAAAAAATACTATTTTAAATCTATTCGTTTTGCAATCTACCTGTCTGATTATTTTCTGTACTGCACTACTTCCTGTCTGACCTACTGTAGTATAACGGTACTTGTACTGTGACCATGAACGATTTTTTTAAGTGATCTGCCTCAATTTTGCAAAGAAAATTTAACCTGTATTTCATTCTACAATCAACTAAGGTATGCTGAACGGATTCCACCAGTAACATCGTTACATTGTTACATTGATTACAACAACCTTTTGGCAATTTAGCTCCTCGATAAAATTACAAGATCAAACCTACCGTAAGTAGATTGCGTACACTCGCAGAATACTTGCAGGTGTCACTTAACAATTGTACAATTGCAACATTCTCCAGCTCCTTTTCATATATTTATAACGTTTTATCTGTTTTATGAAAAATTTCTCGAATTTTCTATCCACAGGGCAGGTCGTTATTTATCGTAACACTGACACAATCAACACAATTTCCTTTTTTTAGGATCTGTTCCACTAATGCTGTAAACATTTTGGAGTGAACATTTTTTTCACAAAAAGTTCAAAATATATATTTATTTTTTTTTTAATTTTATTTCTCTTTCACACCAGTTATGAATCTCATTGTCATTCTACAATAACTCCTCTCTCCTTGTCGATAAAAGAAATATTCTCGTGTTTCCATCAGGGTGAAGGTTTTGATGAGCACCGACAGGATCCATCATCTTCAGGGTGACCTGGCTCAAATAGAAACTCACCCTGAAGATGAAGGCAGACTCAGCCAACGAAACGTCGCGGTTCACATCAACGCCTTCACCCGGATGGAAATCCAAGAATCTTTCTACGCATCCATTCGCCGGGAAAACCTCAAATCAGGTTTAAATTAGTATAGTTTACTGGCGAAAACAGTACTAATTTAATTATCTTATATGATAAATAATAATTTACCCGATAGACTTCCATGTGGGATATAAGATGATATCCTCAACGCGTACCTTGACACGCCCTTATAACAAAACTTTTACTCGGAACATGTTTAAAATTGAATTATTCAGCCTATTACATATTTTTCTATCCCTATATATATTCCCAATTTAAAGGAAACTTCCTGTGAGATACTTTGTCAAATGCCTTTAAGAAACCTGTGAATATTGAATTGTTACGTTTTCATAGAAGGCACGCATATATTTTCTACATTCTCTTTTTGGTGGTTGAGCTGATGTACACCACTGAGGCGCCACCCTCTCATCGCGGGTCAGGAGGAGGCCTGCTCTCCATCGTTCGACCGCTCTCTCACTCTCTAGCCCTGGCAGTGGCCCCACATCACTGCTGATTGCTCGCCATTCTCTCCTTCTGCTCGCCTTGTCTTCACTCAGCATGCAGCTTCCTCGGGCTGCTTTCGCAACCAATTGCATGGAATTTTGCATGATCTTGGTCCATCGGAATGCTATTTTGTTTTTTTCTTTTGTGATAATGCTAATTATTGGGTCAATTAAATAGTCAGTGTTATTACTTATTTTATTTCTTAACCAACTTGTGTCTTTACGCGAGAGGAATCATTTGTAACTGTATTTTTCCCTAAAACAAGTATTCTGAGCAAAATATTCGAGACTGATCTGTTATGATCTGCCTTTTAAAAATTTGTGTCGGTTATTCGACGATAAAATCTTGGAATCATTGAACCATATGACTGAACTACAGTGATATGCTTTCAGACTTTGCTGATGATGATGAATGTGAGGGTTGCAAATTCGGTAGCTACTGGAATTTTCTCAATCGCTATAGAGGCCAAAACATTGGATAATTTTTGACCCTTTGGAACTATGTGATCGATTATAGATTTATTAACTATTATCTTTAACCACGAAGCTATTTATGATGCCATTAACCAATACCGAGTGCCGGTCTTTCATCGGGACCTAAATATTTATTTGTATTGCTGCCATTAAACTAGTGTATTACATCCGGACAAAAGATTGCAATTGATGACACGGATACTGGAATAAATCCCGTGTCTACAAGAGTACTGCTGCCGATGAATTTGTGGATACCCAACTGAGAAATGAGGTTAATTTTTATGGAAGTTCAGAAGATGCCTTCAACTATTTCTTTGCTGCTATTTAATAAGTGAAAATCAAAGATATATATAAATGCAGAGGATCAAAGACATTTCTTTTCAAATCTTCGAAGGTAGATCTCCTTACTGAGACGTACGCTACTGTTTACTAAATTATTACGTCAACTGCGTGACCTTTTATTGAGTCATCTAAGTGAAATTTCGATCGGTAGAATATATAAAAATTTTCCTCGATGATTACTGGTGTTTTGAGTTGTGAATGAACATAAAACGAGTCATTTGCTATAAAAATACAATGGAATGGGTATACTGAGGTATTTTTCACAATCGCGTACGGATTAATTAAAGATATAGAAACTAGGAATAATAATTATATTTTAAGTTAAATGTAAATGAAATTTTAAGAGTAATAGGAATTAGATATAACGTTAAGGCGGGGCAATAATCATCTGCGTAATAATTTACCATTGCTGTTTATGTAACACGTGTCGTCATATTTTCTCTAATAACTCTATAACATTTAGTGCTAATTCCACCTCTGTAATTGTTTCTATTGCTTTCTAATGTCTCGCGGTGTCTTAATCTGTTCCGGTCTGCATATTCTCAAAATTTCTTCCCCTTTATAAAAGAGGTTTTCACTTGGAAATAAAAATAATTCGAAACTAAATTTTACCGCTCTGAAAGTTCAATGTTAAGACATTTTCAAAGATTTTGGAATTCGGCTTAATATATTTTTCCTACAGTTTACCATGTACACATTCACAAATATATGTGTTATGTCAATGAATCCAAAAATGCATCATTACACTGCATTTATTTACCAATTCTGATACAATAGATATAATAAATCAATAACAAGATGCAATAAATCCCAGGGTGCAGAAAACTATTAAAATTTCCGGTGGATTAGCTGATATTTTTCTCAAGCTTCAATTTTGTTGTAATAACTATTTACTACACTTTCATGCATTATTTCCAAATAAAATCACTTCGTAGAATAATAAACATACATAGATTTTATATTTCACAAATTGAAGAGAAATGGGAATTCCATCATTTGTAGTATTCTTGAACGTATGTCTACCACAGATTACTATCTAAAAGATGCGTCACTCCATATACAAACCCTAACTTATGGATATGAATATGCGTATCATTTTGCAGTGTAATCCATGGGATGAAAAAAACCTTAAGTCATCTCATTATGAACAGAAATGCTATAGAATGCGTGAGACAACCTTTTCGCCAATCGAGATACATTGTACTCGTACAATCATGATCTATATAAAGATTTTAAGTATTTAGTTAAGTTTTAATAACATGTAATTCTAATAAGTAATTTTAATAATAATAGTTCATAACAAGGTACAGCATTGACACAAATTATTTGTATGTATACATACATACATAAAATGTAAAATTAGAATAAGAAAATTGTATGAACAACAACCCAGTAGCGAAGAACCCAGAAGAAAATAAACCCAGTAACAAATTTGTAGTTACTGGATTTGTTTTATTCATTACTATAAATGAAATTTGTTCTTTAATATAAAATAAATATCCATTACAATTTCTACGATTAATATTAAGGTACTTCATCATATAATATTTTTCTGCTTTAATCTTGAATTATGGAAATAATTAAATGGAAAACTATATTAAAAGGTCTCCAAGGAATTTCATTAAGATAAGTGTCTTTCGGGAATGCGTTCGTAATTATTTCTGCGATGATTTCGACCACATATTAACACATTTAACAAATAGTCAAACCACCCATTCGAGACACGCAAAGCACTAGTTCGTCCCTTTCCTTTTTTTGCGGGAGAGAATTTCATGGGTCCGAAACAACCGAATTTTGGAGGTTGAAGAGATGATTTAAGAGGACGGTGGGCGAGGGAAAAGTGGGAGGATTTCTGTGTGTCGGCGGAGGGAGGTAAGAGGGTTTTTTTTTAATAAGAGTAACGGTGAAAGTGGGGAACGGATGGGTGATGTCGTAGAAGGGAGTGCGGGGAGGAGGGAGGCTGGATAGGAGGGAAAGAGAGTGTGGAGGGAAACTGGTGCGTCCGGAGGAATTTCGAGTTGTCGCCCCGGAGTTCAAATGCATGGAGACAGCGTAGCATGTGTGCAGGCCGCAAACGCCAAAGGTTAATTAATTTACTCGAAAAGCAATTAAAATCATTTCTCCGTTAAGTGTGGTCTCACGGGTCAATGAGCGCCTCCGGAATAAAAAAAAATTGCCCCCTGTTTTTGTAAATTAATATTCCGGGAGCTAAATCCAACTAAAAGAGCACAGTGGGCAGACAGGCGGCCTTGTTTAGGGGGCTGAGGGGGGAGAGTGGACTCCCGCAGCGGGGGAGGGAAGGGATGGGCTACCGAAATGGGATGCTACTTTGAGTTAAAATTAATTATATTTGCAGAGGACTCACCGAGTTAAGAATTCTATTATTCGTGGTTTCCCCCTTTTTTTAAATTGATAACATGAATCAGAATATCAAATGATTTAAGCATTATTAAAACGTTGTTGAATTTACTCCCTTGCGCCCAAAGCATCAATGTAAATATGTTATGTAATTTGGGAGATTTTCTAAGAAAATCTTTTGACAGGCGAAGCATAATTTATTTGTTTAAAGCAAAGATAAAAAGAGATATGTTGTACAAAAATATATAAATATTAAATTTTCTAAAATGCCGTTGAGTTTTGAAAAAACGCTACCTACCCTTGGCCTCTGGAGTGATTAAAGTTAAGCTACCGGGTAGCCTAGCTTATGATTTTTGACTGAACAGGGATTAGAAATATCCGACCACACCTTAACACGAACCCCTCTTCACCTTGTATGCTCCCAACCACCTATAATTCTATCTGGAATACCTATTCCTTCTGTTTGACTTGAATTATAATGACTTAATATCTGCCCCTTTAATTTACTTCGTATTTTTTATATACTCTCATTACCCTATTTTGAAAATTTGGACTACTTCCTTGTCTATTCTGATAAATGAGAGAATAGCAAAGATATAAAGGAGACGCAACCCGTAAGGACTGTGCTCAGCCAGTTTATTGGTCGTTTTTCTTGGGTTTAAAGTCCAAAGATTATTTTATCTCTAGTATATCTGTAACCTAAACTGTGACATGCCACCCTCTTCATACGTTCTCAAGAAACATAGTATAGAATAAAGTTCAACCAACTTAAATTAAATTACAATTAAAACACGCGGGGCATTGCGAAAAACGTCTGGGGCATTTACGTAATTGTTATAAATGTAAATTACCGTTTGTCTCTGCCAGATAAAAAAAAAACACTCGTACTAGTTTAGATAGGAGCTTTAAATTTCTCATGTATTTATTACATTATGGTATAGTCTCTTAAATTTAGCTGCTAAAAATTATAACTCTGATCTCCTTATCACTTCAAAAAGAAGTCATAAGAAGGTCATAAGAAAAAATCCCATTTTAATATGTATACCAAGTAGGGATCTGGGCAGTAGATAATACATTACAACATTTCATAGGCATATTAATAATTTAAAATATTTTTTCAAATTTCTGCCGGTTCGTATCCTCCGATATGCCAAACTCAAATATTAGTAACCTGAGCATAGAGAAAAACGATACGTTCATTTTTTTAAAAGATTCCTCAGTATTAATTGATTTATTAATATATCGTATTTCAACCTAATACACCATTATTTATCGTAGAGATTTACATGGCATTGAGCTCTTACGTGCGTCTGATTAATTTATTCATAGAGTCATTGGATAAAACACATGTATATTTGATATGAAGTGAAATACTCAAAACCAATAAAAAAGTCATTGGCATTGGAGGTGCAAGATATTAAAATCGCGTCGCCTGCCGTCACAACGGTCCTAGTTCTAAATAATGCAATGGTCCCTGGCGATATAGAATAGTGAAGGGAAAACGTTTTTATGACGAGTATTCAAATATAACGATAATGGTCAATATTTTCTGTTTATTCATTTTATAACGCTGATAGAAAACTGTGAAAGTTTTTTTAGTTTTTTATTTATATTATCAAATTTCCCAATCAAAGCAATAAGACAATTGTAGTGGCACGATATAACAACGTGTAAAAACGAGGATAAAACACACTAACACCAGTGCCCTGGGAGGAGGATGAAAAATCAACCTAGCCGAGATTAGAACCCGCACCTCCGGATATTACGCATAGGCGAGGGCATCAACGAAGGTGCCAACGTGACCGCCAAGGAATTTAAAAGAAGATCAATGATCGTTCTCTCAAAACAAATGCCCATAACTTCATATATTTCAATTTTTTTATAGTAAACTGATATAAACTGTAATTAATAAATTCAATCACATATTCTTGGGCGGTTTCACTTAACTAAATCGCTCCATGTTAGAAAATGTAATGATCAATCAAAGTTCTAGTATCTTAAAAGGTCATATACTAGAGTCAGACCGCCTTGAAATGGTCCTGCGCGAAAACCTCTGCGCATCCCCTCTCTGTCCTCGGCTACCCCACTCCGGGCACCTTCCTTCACCTACCGTCCCTCCCCTACCAGCGTCACGTGTCATCGTAGTTGCCAGCTGTTTTATTTCGGTTCTCTCTCGGTTTTACGCGCTTATGTTTGTTTCTTTCCTTCCAAGCTACATATACCAATAAAGATTCTTATTAATATTAATATGTTATATTAATTTTCCTGCACCGGTGTGAGGAAAAATGGCAACACTGTTTGCCTCTCCTCCAGCGTTTGAGTGAGAGAGTGGAGAAGCGGAGGTAAGGCAGTGATGGGGGTAGGTAGTCGTAACTTCACCCACCGTTCACCGAGAAGGATCTTTTCAACGCGGTCGGACTCTTACCCTGAACGGGATGCATTGGGAAGCTTGCAAAAACACTTGTAATTTCTAATTTAATACTTCTTTATTACGAACTATCTCGGGGAACTACTGGACTTGAAAACGGTGTAGTACACCGAAACCTGTCGGAACCAAAAATTTTTCCACTTAAAAAAAACTTCAAAACCCGATGAGTGTATTATAAATGGAGGAAATTAGAAATGAAGAGTATATCTTGAAATTATTTCAAAAATATTTACTGCAGCGGAAGCCGTAAATTAATGCAATGAAAATTCAAGCTCCTAGGGAGAAAAACGTTGAGTAACATTTTTTCAATTCGTAATAAACGACCAACCCCGCTGAAGGTATTGCTGATATGTGGAATAAAAGTATATATTGAGCCAATTCTGTACCTGTTTACCGCAGCAGAAAGCGATCAATAAGATATATTTACATTTTTCCATTTTTTTTTATATTTTTAGATAAGGCTTATATTCTAACGCGGAGGCGAAAATGTTGCGTGAAATATTTCCAATCCATAGAAAACGACCAAAATCCTCTCAAAGTATTAAAAATAGTAAATTTAAGAATGAAAAAGATATCTTGAGTACATTCCGTGACTATTTCTTCCGACTAAGGTGTTAATGAAGGTACTAAATATTTAAGCTCGGATAAGAAAAGTGCTTAGTAAAATTTTTTCACTTCGCAATAAACGATCATAATCCGCCGTAAGTGTTATAAATAGTGATATAAGAAATAAAATGTATTTTATGAACCGATTCCCGAACTAAATACTGCAGAGGAAATCGTTAAATGAGGTGATAAACATTCCTGCTAGGGGGCGAAAAATGGTGCGCAAAATGTTTCCTAAAAATCTTACCAAAACCCGCTGAAAGTATAAAATAATATTTAAATTAGGAAGTAAAAAGTATATCTTCAGCAAATTAAATTTCCATTTACTGTAACGGAAATGCTAAATGTGTATTGTTAATCTTTCATCTCATGTACCAGGTAAAATGTTAGGAATTCACTTCCAAAATGCATGTATACGTTTAGAGTTATATATATTGTATGTTTCCTTAACTGAGTCATTTTTGTGGTTGTTATCATGCCTAACAGTGCTAACCAAAAACAATGTTAATTTCTGTCTACTTAATTTTGGTCCCAAATCTTTTCATTAAGGATACCATTGAGGTGGATGACAACTGTGACTTTTGACACAGACGTACTTGACCAGAAGCAAGAAAAAGCGGATGAAACTCCTTCAGTCAAATGTCTTACGCCAACATTTTTTTGATCGCCAAAGAGTGAGAGAGAAAGAGGATATACTACCAGTAGTAGGTAATACCAGTAGCATCTACTAGTAGAACTTCCCCGTACACACATTCCACTTCCCTTCAAAAACGCTCTGCCCCCGCAGACACCGTCGCCCATGTCAGTCACAAATGATTTCATGATGTTCCCTTCCCTACCCATCGTCAACAACCAATAATTTTTATTTCACGCGGAGTGTCTAGAAACTAGGTTGACATTTTCTCATTCAATTTCCACGTTCCCGCTCATCCCTGTCGCACGTGCACACAGGTGCGAATTCAAACGTAAAACCGTGAGAGGACGAGGCCGGAGTTCCGGCTGCGGAGTCGGGGAGACTCCCGCCAATTTTTTTTTATTTTATAATTCCTTCCACGCAGTTCCCTTTCCTATTTATTTTCACCCTGATCGAGCAACGGACATGTGCGGCGAC
>WURS02027556.1:0-27168 GCA_011762765.2 Rhinocypha anisoptera | reverse complement strand
GAGAATGGCTTGCTGATAGACGAGAGCGAAGTGGACGCGGATGAGCGAGGCGCAGCGATATCAAGATCTGAATTCGAGACAGCAGTGAAGGATCTAAAGAGAAACAAGGAGAGCAACGTGGAGAGAAAAAAGAAACAGGAACACAGTCAAAGAATGAAGAGATTTTGGGAAGGAAAAAAAAAAGAAAATAAAAAAAATGAGAGCTGAAATCATGAAACATTCAGGTTTAAACACTTTCAAACACTCTTTAATGGCAATAATAAAAATAATAATAATAATAAATAAATGCAATAAAAATCAATATTTTGGTACATTTTCTCACCATCTCGATGACTGTTACATCAAAAGCCTTACTTCAAAAAGAGCGTATCTCCCAAAGGCCAAGTTTGATATCGTCGCAGTGCCTTTAAATCGCAGTTCCATACTTAGCACACGACGCATCGATATATCGTAAAACCCCAGTGCAGTGCTCCCTCGCTCCGTCGAAGCGATTCCTTTTTCTTTTAGCCGTACGGTTGAAAAAAGAATTTCCCCACCTACCGTCGGCGTGTCTCTCTCTCACTGTTCGATCAGCTCGGCGTGGAGTTCGTTGGGGGGTAAGCGTTGTGTGTCCTTGTGTCGAGTGTGTGTGTGTGTGTGCCTACAGGAAGGTCGGGTCGTGATTGTGTGTGGTCCGAGGGGCGCTCGCTCGCGAGAGGGGTTTGTGGGGAGCGAGAGCGGTTATCACCGCCGCCTGCTCCGGCCCCATGGAACAATGGGGAGTAGCTCATTGGAAATTCCGCACAGTTTACTGCTCCTGCAGTGGATATGGCGATTGCTTTACGCGTTCGACGGACAAATGATGATGGCGAGGCGTAGACCGTGGACTACTAGGGGGTTTCTATAGGGCGCATAGTATGCGTTTACTGATTGTCTGCCTGGATATCAAGATTCATGAGTCAAATATTGCCCCCCGACATTTTTTCCCAGAGCTGTCCGTTCCTCTTCCCGCACAATTCTGTCTCCCCATTCGTCCTCCGAACCTCGTATTGCCCCCATTTGTCCACATCTCTGAAAAAGGTGGAGAAAATGGATTTTGTCTAACCCCATTCCTTTTTCCTTACTTACCCAATGGCTAATTTTCCTTTGGGCTCATTAACCTTAGTCTTATAACGGTTTTCTTGAATACGGATATATTCAGCTATAAACTCTTCATTTTCCATCCGCCGCATAGGCGAAAGAAAAGTAATCTCACCACTCCGAACTTTAATAGTAACATTGAATTTCTTCAATTCAGTTTAGAGTCTTACCGTGCAGGAGTTGTTTTTTGACGGGAAAATCCGGCCCTGAAAACTTTGGCCTTATGCAACCTTTATTGTGAGCGCGAAAATGTAGCGGACTGAAAGCATTCAATACGGTGATGATGTTCGACAGTTTTCGTCTAGAATTCTGGTGCAGTTTTCCCATTCTGAGTCGATACACTGCACTCCCAGAAACTAGCCGTGGGAGCACAGTTTTGCAAGCATTTTATTTCCTTTTTTCTCTACCACCGAGTCTAATGCAAGGGCTATTAGATATAACATCCAGCTACATAATGTCGGTGTAAAAATATCACTGGAATAAAAGTGTATCAAGTTCAGGCGACCGTACTTTTTCCAACCGGACATTAACGAACCTTGAAATTTTTTAAATCACGCAAGCTTTCATCAAAATTTTCAAAAATCCATTTTTATAACTGTGACGTGATGCAGTGAAAAGAATCTGCATGGCATACTTGGGGTACGGCTTCCCCCGACTTAATTTTAATTTTGCAGTTTTATAGAATACTTGGTTCTTGTATATCGGCCGCTTTAGTCTTCGAAAACGTGATGTCCAGCAATCCACTGATATCCGATTCTCAAACCCGATCCATGAATAATGATGTTTCTATCCTATTATTCTTAATTTAGTTGATATGGTTTCATTGTAGGTGTAATTAAGGCGGTACGATGCCATAATACCTGTGATAGGGCACCAGCAGTTGGCGTCCATGAAACCGCATCATGACGTTGGTTCAAGCTCAGTTTTATTAATTTTGTAATACGGGGTTAATTAGTTTTCAGCTTCTCTTCAAAGCTAATACCATTAGGATTCCGTAAATGGATTGGTTTTTAGCTGTACCTGCAATGTAATAGCTGTAATTCGTTTGTAATCACATTGTTGGTAAAGTTTTAAAAGCTTCTTTTATATATTCAGCCTGTTATCGTACATATCGGTTAAAGTATCATTATATGCATGACTTTGTTGGAACAGTTACTTTTCTCTCATTGCAAATTAAATGGTTTTAGGAGTGAATGCTTTATTCGGTAATATCAGTTAATGCTATTATCAAACTAATTCTATCTGGTAAAAGCATTCAATTTAAGTTCAAATTTTGTTATACGCCCATGATGCTGAATCTCCGTCTTTTAAGCAGTTTAATTAAGTTTAGCTAAAAAGGAAAGCACTTTTATCGCAAGAATTGAAAAATAATGTCCTGATTCATTTCCTCATGTATCTACGTAGTCCATCGCTATTGGTGTAACCTACTTTATTCTCCTAATTTAATAATTCTACATCTAACAATTTCAATTATTTAATAATTCTGCATTTAACAATCCTACATTGAAATAATGATGGCTTCAACCGATATTCTGATATTTTTATATTAACACAAATTTATTGTTAAAAGTGTACACCTTGGTTCTTGGTTGCTCGTTAGTTTTTTATCACATTTTTCGTTGCGGTGGTCTTTAAAAATATCTCATTGAAGATTTTTAACTAAATTACTTTATCTTTATGAACACGGATGAAGGCGTTTTCGAGTTAAAAGAATTATTTATAGTCAATATGTTTATCCAAGTAACGGTACTCTTGATACGTGTTGTCGTCAACCGTTAGTGATTTATATTTTTCTTGAATGAAATATGCGCCTCATGGGATCTCAACATGTCGACTGCTCATTCAGCATTTTCGGGATGGTGTCATTTTTATATCGAACGAGTGCGTTGTTTCCACGTTCGCGGATGAAACTCCACCAGTGTGAACCGCCAATAGTTTTCACCCTTTCTCCTGCTACCCGGGAGCAGCTTCCCATTTTTATCGGAAGGAAGAAGTGATTTATATAAAAGGGTTCGACATTCCATTTCCGACAGTGGTTTCATTGGGAAGTGACTCCGAATCGAAAACGCATGGCTTTTGAAACAAGGGCGTGAGAGCACTGCAGTATTGTTTCTGGTCTCCTTGTGACATTTCATTGAATAATTTACGCGGAAAGAAGAAATCGCGTGGAGAAATATCTTTGGTCCTCCCGTATATGGCTGAAGTGCACGTGAACGATCCAATCAATAGGAAGGAATCTCGATGTCCGCCGTTGGTTACGGCAATCGTGTTGGGTCGTTGCAAGGCCAGGAATAATTTCGCGTTATCGCATGAGGAGCGTGTTTCCATTTATATTCTATACGTTTTATTATTTTTTTGAACAACCATTAAAACTCAGGTCAAAAATAAAACTGCGTCCTCGCGACGTCCAATTAAAGGGTACCGAGGCTCATCATTGCCAGGCGTATTCACAAAAGTGACCATCGTGCGAGCATCACAGCGTCACCCTGCCCCTAGCATCTGAGTTTACCATTCCTCAAACTCGCGGTTCTCTACGACTGACGAAATCGGGAGAAGAGTAGCAGAATTAAAGCAAAACAAAACAAGGTGACGGCTATTCCTTCGACTGCGTCGGTGGAGGCCAGCCACCGTGTGATGTTGGAAACTCCAGGCGGAGAGCCCTCGGCCAGGGTTCCTGTAACCTCTCCGTCGATGTCGGTGGGGACAGGAGAGTAATGGCGTCGCCGAATTTAAAACGGCCCTTTGGCAAAGTGATGCCGTGTGCGGTGAGTCTCCGCTATTTCGGAAGCGACTCTCGTGAGTGGGCGAGGGGGGCGGCGGAGCGCGGTCATTTCCGGGCAGCCCGGGAATGGGTCGGGCGACGGCGGCGGGGACTGGGCGCTGGCCTCCGTCGTCCCGTCCGACAGCCAATTTTCCCCAGCCACTTTAATTCTTCCGCTGGATTTCCCTGCGGAGGCATCAACCGCGGCAAATTACCTTGAGGGGGTGTGTAAAAAGCTCCCCGAGTTTATGATGAGGTGGCAAGGGTTCTACCCGACTGCCACGGCTTCGCCCTCTAAGTAAAAATTAAAATTAAGTTTCCGCGAATACATGATAACGAGTTGTGAGAGACTTCAGGTGATAGGTATCAAGGAAATGCACGTATTAGTTGTTGTCATTAAAAAAATGATGGGAGGAAAAATTACGGTAGAGCCTCGATTACCGGCCTAAATGAGGCAGGTGTCGGTCGGATAATCCGGGAATCCGGTTAACCGGGGGAAAAATTGTCCTGAACGTCTTAGAATAAACAACACAAAAAAGTAAGTTTTTTATTCAGAAACTTTTTCATAACTACGACTTGTTTATCCACTCATTTATCCAGTATCCAGTATATAGCTTGCTTGACAACGTTCACCATAAAAATCGTAATTTGTCACCTGAAAATCACCTGTTCTTTCCTACGTTCAATGCTGAACTTTTTATCTTTAAATTGAATTCAATCCATAAATAAAATAGGAAAATTATGAAATTAGTGTTAAAAAGTGTTGATTTTGTAGTAATGAATAAAAGAGTTTCACTTTTCCACAAAAATAATTTATTTTAAGATATTTATATATTTTAAATATTTATAAATAAAAATATTTTTGTGTAAAAGTGCATTCTCTTTTATTCATTGTGGATTCCTTCCACCACGTCCTGCCTGCAACTGTTAATCTTATTTTGTAGTAACTTGATTTTAACGTTGTTACATTCACGATATCAATATTAAAACACAGGTGCAATAGTACTTTTTCGCAGATTTTATTTGTACGACTCGTTTCGCCGCATTACGGCATTATCACCTTATGATTCCGTAAAATAGTGAAACGCTATCACGATAACTAAAGTTCATTCTTGCTGGCTGCATAAAGTAAAGGGGCTCCGAAGTAACCTTTTATAGCGGGGACCCCGTTGATCGAGGGACTGTTAAACCGTGATGCCTTTTCTGTTTTTTTTTATCGTAATTGTTTTCTTGCCATCTTTCGGAGTATTTATCTTGAGATATTTTCTATAGTTAACAGAAAAACTGAAATCATTTTCCGTTCATCCAATAATAATCTGATGTTTCGAAAGTAAGAGTTGAAATACGAAGAAATTTAATCCATTATCGATTATCGTAACCTGCCTCGCATTGATGAATATCAGCGCTAACAACTGCCAGGATAATTGATAGGCACTCGACTTTTGTTGGAATGAAACGCCTTGTTCTTACAATCGGAAATTCCTCCCCTCATTTAACAGTAATAATCGTAAATCCCTCGCTTCCCTTGTTCAACTTCAGGAAGTGTTTCCGTGGAAGGCGTTGTTATGTCGAGACAACTCTTTCCGCAATTTTTTAAAAAGGAATCTCCTCGGGGAAATTGCATGAGTCATCCATTTCCACCGACGGCCTATTAATCGAGCAGTTTACCACGCCCGTTTTCTTCGCTTCGAAATCCTAAGCGCACCCCCACCCCCCCACTTTGTGTCCTCCCAAGCCTTCCAAGACGAATCTGAAAATATACCCTCATCAGTTCGGTTCGCTTATCTCTTGGGGGGTGGTGAACGGCGAAGGCGAAGCAGGTGAGGCCAAGGCAATGTTAATTACGGCTATTGAGATCCGGCCGGAATGGACGCGCTCAGATGACGTAAACCCGAAAGGGCGTTGAAATGAATTGGCTCGTTTCTCACAGTCGAAAGATTTCGGGAGACTGCCCTTTTTTAATGCTGGAACTGATCATAGTTATAAAACTCCTCACGAGATAACGAAACAATCCTTACATGCGTTTAAACGTCTTTTGGTAACTGAGCAGTAACTTGTTTGTAGAAAGTCACTCTGAAGTAGAAAGTTTGTAGAAACTTACGTCTGCGAAAAAAATAGCCTCCAACCCATCATTTTTGGGACTTTTTAAGTGTTATTTTATGGTCATATTCCGGAACAATGCTTTTCTGGATCGCGAGATGATCCATCATTTCTCAGTTTTATGGAACATAATAGGAGATAGCTCAGGGAACATAACAGAGAGTGTCGTCACCTTATCACAAGTATTATCCTCTAATTTTTTGCCCTTATACCTGACAACCTTATGGCTTACGCCTGCCAACCTTTCTGCCTTGTCCGAAATCTTTTTGAGTTTCAAGCAATAGGTGAAAGTGTTGTGTTGTTTTCATGGACATCGACATTAATTATTCATTTGATAAGGGTGAAAGGTAGCCGACTGTTTTATGAAGTTGTTTCTCCATTGTTTCTCAAATGTACCCGTATAAATCGGGTAATTTTGAGGACTGAGAAGCGGCTAAATTTTATTTTATGGAATTCAGCATTTTTTTCATGTGGACGGTGAATACTTTTTGAGTGTAACAGGATGTGCAGATATATTCTCCTCTAATAAGTGCTGGTTATTTTTTTTTCTAAGTTTAAAAAAAATAGTATACCAACGTACAACGTTAAGTACACTCTTTATTTTTCGTCTCAACATTTTGTTATTTCTGTCGACGTCGCAGCAAATACTTCTTATGTTCTTAAATTCATTTCCCCATAGTAGTTGTTTGTCACATTTTCCTCCCTAATTTGACTCTCTGGGCTCGCAGTTCACGAAGTTTCCTCTATTCACTTTTGATGGCAGTAGATATAAAACAGGTGGCATTGTACCAGAGTGGTATAAAAACTTCTGGGATTAAAAGTCAGAAAACAACTTCAGTAATTCCAAAATTATTTTCATTTTCCTATATAATCTTCCTTAAGACCAAAACACTTATTTCATCGTTACTCAAGCGATATTATCCCTTCTTTCTTGTGATTGTGCTGAAGATTTGCGAAATGCAATTATATAATCTCCTCTGAAACAAGTTCAAGGGAAAGGGTGACAATGAAGGGCCCTTCCTGTCCTGACTCCCCTGCCTAACATTTCCCGTCCAGAAACTTCTGCTATCCTTAATTTTGAAGCCAGTGTCATGCACAGATTTCGAATGAGATGTCTTTCTCTCCAATTACTTATGTTCTTTAAAATATCCATTAACCTGTCTCCTAGAAGTCTACAGAGCAAGGGAATTATTTTATATTTTATTCAATGATTATATTTTAAGTTATTATATGAATACTAGTTTATATTAATTCCATTATTACTGCTAGTGCGTTATATGTTTACCTCTTTTAACTCTAAACTGTTTTTAACCTGATATTTCATTCGCTCATTTCTCCTTTTTTAAGTCATGACTGACCCATCATTTTTAAAACACCTTCGCTGAGTGTGAAATCAAACTACCGCATTTCCCGGTCGTTGAGACGTAATGTGATTTAGGATTTAGAAAAAAATAATAATCTATGTTGTTTTGTACATAAAAAATTAGCAACTGTATTACAGGGTTATTCATTATAGAGCAAGTATAAAGCAATTCTTTACTTTTAACAATTAAATTGTTTCAATGCGGGAATAGTTATTCATGAGGGAGGAAAAATTCCTATCCTCGAGCAGACCGAATTCAGATCAAATTTTAGAGTGATAAAAGTGCAAATACCCTATTTCCCAGGTATGGTATTCGATCTGTAGGCCTTAAACACTTCTGCTTTCACGTTCATTTGCATTGAAATTAATATCAGCAGCAGCCGGTTATTGCGTTCTATGACACGTTCATCCATATTGACCAAGCTTTCTAGAGACCCACAGAAAAAAGAAAACATCATAGGTATAATATATGTCCATCTCTATGAGTGTTCTAATTACCTCTAATGCATCACATTAATGCACTGTTAATACTTGTATAGAAACAAACTTTACTTCCATATCCGAAGTGATCTTCATTTAAGAATCGCTTTGATCTATTTCAAGTCGTTGCTGATGACGGAAAGACGACCACTTCCCTTGGGACTAGGATTGACCTAACGAAATCCTATAGCCTAATTCTGTCGTCATAAATGCATTCACAATGATTTCACAAAAACATTTTTGTCCTTTTCCTAAACCCTTAATTATTTCTAATGGAATGTTGTATATTCGTACTATTGAACCCTGCATTTGGCCTAAAGTACCTCTTTAAAGCTGAATTAGTAATAAAACGTGTACGTATAGTGAATACTTCTAAGATTTCATTTTTCCTTTTGTTTTCTGTTTAACCTTTAATTTAAGGACGTATTGAATGTATTTTTGTACGGCTTAATATTTAACTAATATTAACTATATCCCAATTCAGTTTTAAGAAATCGTTTACGTTTATTTTAATACTCGCTACTCCTCCGTAGGTGTACAGTTCTTTTAATTCCTTTAATTTCTTTTTAGATTATATCTTTTAGGCAGAAAGGTGGACATTTTTTCTGCTGTATACTCACGTTATGAGAGTTGTGTTGCGGGTTTAATTCCCATAGGCTAAGCAGAAACTCGTGTTGTGGGTATAGAGGTCCGTGAAGCTTCAATGAATGTGACAAGCGTTTATGGGAAAGAGCTAATGTGCATTAATGTATTCAGTGACTAAAAGGCTCAAACCAAAGTCTAACCTTGAAAATTTCGCGCCAAGCGAGGGCGGATTCCCTCTCAGCTAGAGCGGAACTGGGAATTAATCCGAAGCAAAACAGTAAAACTTGTGCTGACGAACAGAATATACTATTTTGAGAATGAACGGCCTTCTTTTTAAGAATTGTAGCAATTCTTAAGATTAAACGGTGTAATCTAGCATAAAATATTATCAAGATTCTATTTTAACATTCAAACAATGAGTACCAGAGCAGAAATTAATCTAGATATTGATATACCCAATATTCTGTGACAATATAAATACATCCTTTACTTGAACAGGTTATTTAGTAATATTTATACGGTCTCTTACACTGCGAAAAATATTTCTTATGATACAATGCATATTTAAAAAAATATTTTTTGATAATAAGCCATCATCCTTCTTTTGAAACATTTCATATGAAAAGGATTTTGTAAGACGCTTTAAGAAGGCAGTACAAGTGGTTGGCAGATATACTCACATTTAAGAAAAGTAAATGTTAAAGATCGTGATTATAGATAGAATGTTAGGTAAACGAAGCAGGGGAAGAAAAAGACTAGGTATTTTAATTGATACGAAGAAGTATAGAACGTATAGTCAACTGAAGTTTGATTGTCATTGTTTTATTGCCGTTTGTACATGATTTTTTAGAAAATCTAAATGCTGGGGAGATCTTGATATGGTATAATTTACAGGGTTCTTCAAAAGTCTACATCATATATAACGAGTAGTTGGCAATCCTCTATCCTCAAAATATTATTTAATCTGAAAGATAGCAATGCCTTAGATCAGTCAATAAGTCCTGTAAATCAAGACAGCTGGATGGTAAGTGCACTGTCTCGCTTGATAATTTCATTCTGCAAAATTTCATAACGATTTTAAAAGCGTACCTTCCTAAAAATGTGTATTATTCTACCTCAACGCAATTGTTACGAAAGGACTTGTAATGCAAACTTAAATAATTAGTACCGGAATGAGATTATAAGACTTTTATTTTATGCATTTATTGGATCCTTACAATTCGCTAAGAGTCTGTGAATACAAATGACCTGAAATGCGACTTTGTCCTGCCTTTTTTTTCTTAAAAGATGTAACACAATTCTGAGAGTTTACGCATTTTTGAAATATTGTTTCTGAAAGAAATTTACCTTTTTCATTAGCTTAACAAGTGAGGTCCTCTCTCTCTCTGACACTTTCTCGTTGGGAAGGAATTAACTATTCAGGTTTCATCCGAGGTGGAAAATTGTAATTTTAAATAAATCCAGGGGAGAGAATTTAATTCACTTAAATGAATTAAAATTTGATCCATGTTTTTCATGCAAACGGATTGACCATGAATGCACACCGTAGTGAATCGATAGAAACCCGTGCCAGTTTCGACAGGGGATGTGGGATCCCTCTCACTCATAAGCTAAATGGGAGGAATAAACCTTCATCCCTGAACACAGTCTGCGGGATACAGCGCTTGGGTCGTTTTATTTGATCAACCTTTTCTCTCCTTGAACCTCCTCTTTCTTGCTCATTCACGTGAATTCCATTCATCCGTGTTTTCATTCATCATCACTTTTGTTTATTCTTCATCTTGGTCTTCTGGTGCTCGAGAAATAATGACGCAGATGCATAGCGTTTTCGCCAGTGGATCCCCATTTTTAAATATACTTTATTCTCTAATTAAAACCAGTGTTAATTATTCATTAATGCCTTGGTGGTCCAAGTGGACGTCAAAACTTCTCGACCTGTTCTCTTCTAAATTATTTTGAGGTTTCGAGTGGATTTAGAAAAGTTCAAAGTCTCATTCTTCACACTACCATCGACTGAGCCCTTTCATCAGGATATCTATTGGGTTCTAAAGGCGCTTTCCTCTTTGAGGATGTTATTTTATCTTCAAAATGAAGAATATTATTATATCTCCAAAGATAAATAATGTTTTCTTTCTTCAAAGAGCTCTGAAACTTGGAATTGTCAATGAAAATAATAAAAACACTGGAATCCTTATTTTTTGTGAAAGGAAATATTAATGAAAATGAATAGTTTTATCGTCTTATATATGATTCAGTAGTTTCACAGAAGAACGATGATACGGTTTCATCTTAAATATGATTCAGGCATCGATTGTTGGCTTAGATTGTCGGTGCGGAAAAGGGATTGTAATACCACATTCTTGCGAAGTTAAGTTATATTTATTTTGATTTTCGACGGAAAAATTTTAAGTTTTTTTCCCGGGTTACTGAAAATGCTGGGAAGACTCATTCGTTCCCGAAGCCGTAGATACGATGTCTAATGCTACTATTCAACGTGTCTTGATAACACAGTGAGAATTAATTTCTGAAACGAATACGGCATTCACTCTAATCCCAACTTAATAACCTGCCAGCGCTCCGACGATATTTCTTTTCCAATTTTGAGCGAGTGGGCCGTGGTATGGGTCGCGTGAACGGAGGCCGTTTCCTTCGGGAAGGGGAGTCTAATCACTGGTTTCCCTCCGTTTGGGTTGCGCAGCCCGCCAACTGCCTTTGCGACGATCCTGGGCTTCCCCCGACAAATAAGTTGTGACCGGCACTTGTCTTCGTGACTCGGGGGAGGCTAGTTGAGGTTGTTCGGAGCGATCTCCCAAGTGGCGCAGTCGACGGCAACCCGATAAAGGGGACGGCGCTGAATGGGGGCGGGAGAGAGGGTTGGAGGCAGGTCTCCTACCCCCCCCATCCGCCACTCTCCTCCCCATCCATTCACCCCCTTCAGCACCCTATGTGGAGTGGGGACGGGCCACTCCCCTCAGGTCGGTAGGATTAGTCTTGTGAGGATGGGAGGAGGAGAGAGGGTGATGGGGGAGGGGAAAACCTTGGATTTAATTAAGGAAATCGGGCATCATCCTCAGGGATGCTGGCAGATGGAAGTAAAGTTTACGCTAGGCTCGGGATTGAGGGAGGGAAGGGCGTGTTGAAAGTCAGGGGACGAAGCGAGGACAGGATTAGGGTCGGAGTCGTCACGGTGGATCAATCGCTGTCGGGGATGAATGCTTACGTTACAAAAGCGTTTGGAGGTTCAGCCCTGAGTGGTGCTCGGGGACAAGTTGATTTACGTACGGAGATTATCGAGGATCTGTGAAAACATTTGTGTGCCTGTTCCCTCGGTGCAGTCTGAATGCTAGGGCTATTATTATAACCCGTCATCTTGCCTTTCAACCAATCTAATATAAGATTCAAAGTAAATAAAATCAAGGCCTTGGTGGTTCGGATTTTGAATTGTAGGACAAGATTTAGGTCGACAGTTTGATCTTAAATCACTTTTTCCTAAATCATTGGTTTATTATTTTCTAATTACGCGACGGAAAGAAGAACAAGTAAAAAAAAATGATTAGAAAATATTTCTCATTCGGCCTATCTACTTTACTGTTGGTCGTCAACTCATTATGGATTTGTGAAGAAACAAATATGATAATTCAAGACTTTCATTCACGTAATTTCTTGGGATGCGATTTAATCTCTTTGCGCTGTCTCCATAGGATTTCACCAATAGGTAACGTCCTTTTGCGGTGTAATCGGGCATCGCTGACGTGTTCCGGGAAAGCGACAGGCCTTGCCATCGTTCTGGTTCTGCACTGTACTGCGCGAGGGATGCACAGCGTTGGACTTCAGGTCATCGCCTCATCTCCTTTTGGCAATGCAATTTTGTTCGCCGCAGGTGGTGTAGGAATCAAGAAGTGTAATGGGGGTGCTCATCCACTCATAGGAGAGCTGGGAAGAGCGCCGTTCCTCCCGTAGTAAATGTCCGTTTCCCGCCTTTATCATCACGGAACGTGCTTAAATGCGTCCCATGATGCATTTCAGCCACCATGGAACGCCAGCGTTAATTTACAAAGCCGTTACATCGTCGTATTAGTAATTAAAATTAAAGGTCACCATTTTTTCCGCTAATCTTTCAATTCATGGATCAATTTAGACGAAGACGAATTGTAATTTATATATTTAGGACATATAATTCAAATAATCTGTTAATTGATGCGTTAAGATTAGACGGGCCATATGCGCGATAGCGAAAAAGTGCCTTTAGGCGAAACCTGACGAGGTAACAAAATTGTCTTTTATAAAATGACAAAAAGTTTTATTTGAAGAATGAAGTCGAGTATATTGTTATGATATACGCAGAAGAAACGTAATTTTGAAATGGCTACGAGAAATACGACTTTCTAATAGGAATCAGAACTCAGTAGTGTCAAACGGATTCAGTTGGGGCTCTTAACAGGAAAAATTTCTTCGGATTCAGGAGATGTTTTTTTACCTTGTTGCCTTTCGTTAACATGTTAAATGTATACATAAGTAAGATTCAGGTTAAGAAACATCTTGCGTGTCGATCAAGCTTATTTAACTTGGTTTTAGTTTCATTTTATTGAATTGTGTTTCTTATTGAGTAGCCATGAATGAATTATATTTTTCTCTTACAATGACCGAGCCGATGCCCTATTTTCGTTGGCTTGTTTACTAGCGAAACATCGGATTGCATTCTCCCAACTTACACCTGAATTTCTCTCTTCAATTTAATGCGCCTAGTGGATCAGTAGAATGATTTTTTTGTCCGCTTTTGATACTAAAAATGTACCATTTCTGTTAAAAGTGATGGCAATGATAAAGTTGCTTCGTAAGCTTCGGGGAGGCAGAAAATCTAGGGAATTATTTTCACTCACGTTCTAAGATCTATCGGTCATGCTTTCTTGCTGTTGGGAAGAAGAGGTCAAGAAGGTTTTGCGTAATATATAGACTTCCCTTCGGTAACTTTTGGCTTTTTTTCCAGTGGTCGGTTGTCGTAATCCTAGATTATTACCAGGCCATGTTGCAGGCCGTCCGTGACCGTCAAATCAATTCCCATGTTGTTACCCCGCAGAAAGTTATGTAACAGGGCAATCTGTCTCTCCGATGTGGCTCAGTAATTTTCCGTCGGGGATGTTATGGGTTCATTTTTTTTCGGTTCGTTCCATCCTCACGTCACCCGCACAGAGCGCGATGTGCGCCAAAGGTTTCGTAGTCTAGGGGCGTCAGTTTTGGATCTGAAGGCGTGCGGTCCTTTTAAATCCGATCGGATTTCCCATCGTTTATTAAGCATTATTGATAATTCGTGGGAGCGGGATACGGTGATGGCGGCCCCCTTGTGAAGCCGAATCCGAATATTCAAAGGGTCGACGATGGTTAGAGGTGGCGGAGAGGTGTCTGGCTCTTGGCTGTGGGGGGAGCGGATGTATGAGAGAGGGAGAGGTTGGGATTCAATAATTCTTTATTTATTCCTTTCTCTGCCGTATAAGCGGCGTGGGAGTAATGGCAGAGGGCACAGCCAGGGGTCAGGAGTCGACTCTCGATCGATATGAAGGGGTTAAAGAACCTCCTCTCTCCTCACCGACTCCTCCTCCGCCTCCTCCTGGGCCTTCCACGACTGCAGTGTTTGAGTTATTAACTCAACTTTTAACTTTTTGCGCCCACGCGTCCGCCCGTGTATTTGTCTCCCTGCATTTATCATTGCCCTGTGGCTCTCGCCTCCTCTATCTTCTTCATTTGCGAACGCGATTTTCTGCCCGAGGCCTCCCTTCCTATCTCGGGAAAGCAATTTTTCGCAATGCTTTGTCCAAGTAACTTTTTGTAATTCGTTTGTTTGATCACACGAGGACAGTCTTTTTTTTGTTTGAGTGACGTAAAAAAGTTTTCATGTAAACGGCAGCAGAATTTCCTCTGACTTAACCTTTAGAATTTTTCTCGAACCTTTTCAGATCATAAACAATTAATTTACCTTATATATGAGTTTGAGGTATTGAGTTAACCAGTCATGTAGCAAATAGTTCTGTCATTCAATATCTGTGATCTTTTATATCATATTCTGAGGTAGTTTTAGTTAATTATTAGTAGTAGCTTAGTTGCGTATTTTATTTCTACGTGCGCAACGCAAATTTTGTCCGCTTCAAACTTTGATGCTCTCGTTGGATTAGGCTGCGTTTGTCGTTGCTGTCACATATAAATGTAAATTGGGAGAAATTTATATAAAATAATAATTCATAGACGTTCTAATGCCGTGAAATATTTGTATTTGCAATTCTTAACTGGTTTTAAGTTTTTTCGGCTTCAATGATTACCATGGCTTTCTATTATCCGTCATTTTATCGATGTTATTCATCGGAATTGTGAGCCGACTTTATAACATTCACATACCTGAATTTAACTCAATATTTAGCAAAGTTTCTCTAATCTCAATTGAAAAAAGCTCACAATTCTCTTTCCGGGTTCCATCTACTCTTAGTCTTAGGTTCCAATTATTCCCCCACCCTTAGCATGTGCCTGCTCATTTATCCATTAGTTAGTATTTAGGTTGAAATAGTCCCAATTTAGTCTTTTTTATCTGAGTATTGCCTCTCATAGAATCCAAATATTGAATTGATATTATCTCGAATGTGGAACATTGTCTCAGCCTTAATTTATTGGAATGTTTCCGGATTTTAAGGAATAGGTTAAAAGAAACACTGCGATTCCACAATTGACAAGTTTTTCTTTTAAATTCACATGTTTGAAATAAATTTTTATCACTTGATGATGCTGCACTTCAGTGAGACCATAGTCTTGTGAGTTGTTAAAAATTTCGGATTGCGGAATTTCAGTTTCTTATAAACATTTCCTTGAAATAAAGTGTATTTATTCACTTAAGATAGCTATGAAGGCCCATGCATATTATGTCCAGGCCTGTTTAGATTATTTTATAAGTATCCTATTAAAGCAGTTTATTTAGCGGTAAGTGGATGGATTTTATTTTACTTTGTCATTTTTTTTTCCTCAGTGAATCCCACATCCTGAGTGCATATTCTTACCATTCTAATGATCTGTTGACTATTGTAGCGTTTTACAATATCCTTTAGTTGTCCTATAGTTAAATTAAGTCCTTTTTGGAGTAAGATATTATTTTCTTGTACAGTATTGGTTTAACGCAGCGACGTAAACCTATTTTTTTGTAACTGAATTTCTTAATTAATAATTGAAATGCAACTGTAAGCCAGCCAGTTGCATTGTTGATTTCTAAAGTGTCATAGAGCAGGAATTATCTTGTACTAACATATTAACCAAAGTGAATATAGCACTAATATAGTCCTTTAAACTTTATCTTTTGGACTTCTCTCTCTCTTATATCTCTCCTCTTCCGTGAATAAGCGGAGTGTCTTCCTTAAATCCCATCCCGCTGTGTTTTCGTATCATGCTTTGAGCAACGAAATGAAGTCATCCACGCGGAAATTTTTTTCCGCCTGCGTAATTAGCAACTTAGTTGTACATATTGGCGGAGTGTGGTAGGTGCGTGGGAACTGCGTTCCTGTGGGAGTGGCTCTTAATTAGTTGGACACGTCCACGCCGATGAGAGTGGACCTTTCGGAACGGTACATGGAATGCTGTGGGGGGATTTATTAAAAATTCGAAAGAAATAAGTAACACGAGGCCATAAAGGAATTGGTTGAATTAAATATATGGAGAATGGAATGGGACGCTGTGTTTCGGACTGACCGCTCGCTGCTAATTGCGTGGAGAATTGGAAGCCGAGCCCGTTGTCCCTTTGGTTCCCATTATGGTGGGATTAAGATTGGAAGTTGACACGGTTTATTACTTTAAAGGCCGAGAGCAACGTATAGTAACATTTCCGGGAAAACTTTTTTGTCATAAATATTTAACCATTCAATTTTCTCGCCTCAATGTTTTCCTTGTTCATCACCCCTGGGATTTCTCTGCCCTGTACCATCTCTTTAGTACATTGAATGTCATAAAAACTAAACTAATACAATAAAAACCAAACAAGCATTTACTATATTAACGAAATATTTAATATTATATTTTGGTTCAATTTCAACCTAAAATCATTGTTATTTTATTCTTAGTTATCATGTAAATGAGAATAATGAGAAATTCATAAGGTTTCATCTAGTGTAGTCTGTATTAATATTAAAAAAATAGGGAAAAATATTTCTTTTATCAGCGGGTATTAAAAGGTAAAGGGAATCGCCCACCTCATTTAGAAATGCCAAGACGATTTCGCTCGTAGTCATTAGTAAGGCGTTGCCAATTTCAGTATTTCGAATTGCAGGTCTTAAATTTTGATCATCACAACTCAATTTTCTTAATGCAGAAGCATAGAGTAATGGACATAGTACTCTATGTTCAAAACCATCGATTTGGAACATTCGTATTATGCTTGAGTTTTATCATCCGTGTCCTTTGCTCCTTCTGCGCGAGGAATGCGTTAATGCATTCTTCTCATCTACATCTATTAAATAACCTGCAGGCCGCCTCGAGGGCGTGTGCCAGAGGGTTAGTCAACACCAAACGTGTATAACCACGTGCAGACATTCAGAACAATTCACCAATCAAGAAACTACTTGCTTGCATATATTCGGTAGCAATTTTTAGATGCAGATTTAGATATTAAGCGTGATCCGATGGAATGTGAACGCCGCAGTAAGTGAAGGCTAAAGGGCAATTGGTTGGATCTCACTTACAGTGAAGGTAGCTTTTGGTCATCGGTAATGATTGGATGTAGGTCAGAGAGATTCTTTGGTGAGGATAACTTCTGATTTATAAGTTGAGTATGGCATATGATGCATTAGAGGTAATTAGAACACTCATAGAAAGGGGCCTATATTAAAACCATGACGTTTTTCTGCGAAGTACTAGAAAGCCTTCAATCACATATGTGGTCAAAGGGGTGGGATGGAATTGTCATAGCACGCAGTAATACATTTTTAAGGGGGAAATTGTAATTGACGTAGTAAGATTGGTGCAGTCTTGGCGGATCGTGTTAACGTAGTCTTCTCGGGTTTTCCACCGGGTCAGGTGCTCCATTCTGGCCAAAGTGTCGACTCTCGAATCGAGGGTCATCATCATGTCTGTTGATGACATGTGCATTTATTGCGACTACATTTCACTTTCATATCTAGAGCCTACTACTATTGGTTAGTAACTACGGTAGTTGAGGTAAGCATACAACTTATATTTGTTTTAATTAATGAGGAGATCACAATGTTTCCGTTTTTGTGCAATGCATGCATCTTTCTTGAGTTCCAAATTACATGCTTCTTTCTGTAGGCATATGGAATACAGTTGTTACCAATTACTGCATGCAGATTACCTCGGCGCGATGGCTTTTGTTAACCCTACAAATGGAAGCGGCACGCAACCTCATGTCTTCACTCCAGCTCGCACAACCCACTCTTTCTCCTCCTCCTCCCCACGGCGTTCCGTGCGCCCACTTCTCCTCGTTTGTTTTTCCAACTTTTTATCGGCACAAAAAAGCAACCGTCTCGCCAGTTTGCCTTTCTCTCCCAGCAGCAGCTTCGAACTCTTTATTTATCGCCTCCCCTGTTTGTTATGCTCCTTCCCTCACAAAGTGAATGCATTAAGGATTCATAACCGTCGCGGAATCTCCTCCTCCTTCAACTGTTAATAGCTCAGCTTACGTCATCGATGATGCGTCATTTTTCAACGGTCAAAAAGAGCCGCCGTCCGTTAACGATGTTTTTGATGTGCTGTTATTCCGTCCACGGCTAGGAAACGTTGGCAGTTGTCCGTCGAAACCAGGAGCAGGCACAACTCTGTTTCGCTATCCTGGCCAAAATTTTAAGTGTCCCGTTCTTATTTTTTGCCTTACCTTTTTTTCTATGGAATAATATTTTTCTTGCGTCATCACCAAGGCACTTTTTACGTCTGGCTATGATTCAAGAGTAAACTCAACTCCTGCTACGGAAAAGGGTTATTACCTTCTTATGCCTTCGTGGTTTCCTCCTCCAGAAATGCACATACTGCAGCCGTATTTCTCATCCCTCTATTATATCCTTTACGCCAGATTTTTCAGTCAAATTAGTTTTTATTTAATCATTTTCTTTAGTTTTTTTTACATGTTGTTGCGGTTTCATTGATTCATTATTCATTGTCGCTTTAAGCCTTCGGTTAGCATTACACTTGAAGGCTGCTGCAAAAATTAGATTTTTAAAAAATTGTGATTTCTTGAGGGATGCAGAAATATAAGTTCGAGGCTAAAATATACTGTGAACAAAAGACAATTTTCCATAAATACACATAATATTCCGTGGTTTAGTGAAAGTTTAATCCAGGACTCTTCCTTAAATTAAACTTTCATTCCCACTAATATCTGGGAGTCTGTAAACGGATATTGTATTGCTTTAAATTCTTTGAAGACCTAAAACTAAGGTGTGCATACCGTAAAAATGTTGACGGATTAAGTCACAAAAATTCATTGAATGAATCATCGTCGTATTTAGTAGTTATTATTTTAGTATTTTTATGTGATTAATATTAAAAACCATTCTAGCTGCACCGACGGGTAAGAAAACAGGTCAGATGTTAAAATTAATAAGATAGGATTATTGAATTTATCAATTTCATTGAATTAAATTATTTTATAATGTCTTTCGAAATTATTTAATAACAATAACAACAGATTTAATAATAACCTGATGAACTGTTCAGTATTGCGGCTTGTATTTGCCTAATTAATTGTAATTATGGTCTGAAGGAGACAGCACTTTTTTAATTAATTTAATAAATATTTTAACGTGTTTTTTTCCTTTGTTATATCAACAAATATTTAGGTTACTTTGTATGCGTTTATTTAATGTGGTAAAACTATTTATATTTTTATAATGTAGTATATTACATTTTATCCATTTTACTCAAATTTTTTAATAAGTTCTAGAGGCGCAAAATGACTTTAGGCGTCAGCGCACCCTAATACTTAATGCTACAACTACTACTGTATTCGCCAATATTGTAAGGTTCCTGTGCACAATAAATTCCATGAACCCCAGAAAACCGAAAAAATTCTTACAAAATTTAATCACACGTGAATTTCAACTTAAAGCACTAGAACGACCCAAATTCGCAGCATTTTCTCGAAGGAGAGAGCTTTTTCCATTATAAAGTAATATGTCTAGTTTTCCCCAATGTGAAAAAATAATGGAACTCTCTCAAGAGACATTTTTCAACCGGGTAAATGAATTGTATTGCCGTTATAAACTCATCAGAAAAAAATACCAAAACCGCCGACTTGTCGCAATAATGCTGTGACCCGAAATAAATGTATAATAAAATTCAAGTCCCGGATTCACAAATGGGGACTTTAACCCCGTCTGGCTTTGGACTCCCTTTCCCCGGAACACCTATCGCGTGTTGCCGTGCACGGAATAGCATAGCAACGACCTTCGGAAGGACCTTTCCCTTCATATTCTTATTTTTTGTTTCTTTTTTCCCATGTCTTCGTGATATTCGCTCTCCTTCGCGCCGAGGTTCTGCTAAGACGCCTTCGCTCTTATCCGCCTTCCCGCCCCCGTCCACCGATCAAAAATTCTTCCGCGGTCGCCGGAATGTCCTTCCCCCCCGGTGAATTTCATTTTCCGTCGGAGCTCCTCACCCCACGATCGTCTGGACACGCGGATCGAAACCTTAAACAACACGTGACCTCCGCCACAATTCTTCCGCCCCCTTCTTCTTCCGCCCAGGGGAGGAGAACCTCGCTTGCTGGGGTGCGTCTCAGCCGATCGAGCAACCAGCCAACCAGTCCCAACCAGCCTCAACCCCCGTCTGCTTGCGCCTCTTCACCGGCGACTCACCTGCTGCTCTCATCTTTTCCGCCCCTCATTCCCAAATGCAAATCAATCCTGGCATGCACTGCGGATCACTGAGAAGATCTTTTTTTGGACACTAGCTTTTATTCGGTAAATCAGGGCATTTCTCATGTGTTCTCCAGCGTACTAGCGATGATGAAAGGCTTCTCCTGTTGCATATTATCCGGTTTTTAACCATGGTTACCTTGCACTCGCTAATAGTTCCGACGGAAAAAGCATTCGAATTTTTAATGGTAGTTTACGGCCCCCTTATATATTTTATATCTCGTTGTAATTAAACTCCCGTACCATTCTAAGAGCCTTATTTAAAAAAACCTAAATGGCATGTTGAGGAGTTAATGTTTTCCACTTATTTATTTCAGGTGCAACTAGTTTCAACCGTTGCGCGTCATCATCAGATAGAAAATTCTTAGAGTTAATGGAACATTGTTTTTGTTTGTGTGTGCATACAACGGGACGGAGAAGGTGGGGAGGGATGGAGGAGGTGGATGGTGATTGGATAGGAGAATTGAAAGGGGGAATCTTGGGAGTCGTGGGTACTGAGAGGCGGGGGGAGGGGGGGAGGACTGGAATTGGGGTTGGGAACTGGTGACAGCAAGCCTGCTACCATCTAATACGAAGTCTCACCCTCTCGGTTTAGGTTATTAGTGTCGAGAAATTCTCTTTCCATTCATGTATTCCACTCCTACATCCATATTTATTGTCACTTTTAATACAAATAGTGGACTCCTTGTCAACATGATCTGATGCCTTAAGCAGAAATTTGTTCGAAGAATTAGAAACCCCAATTTTAAATATGGCATAGTGATAAACCGGCTTTTTATCTGTTACATTTCATTAAAATATTTCCTTTGTCCAACTTATGGAAACAATATTCTTTCATTTTTTTTCATTTACTTTATTTTTTCAGTATATAGCAAGGGGAGTGATATCGTTGCTCATTAAGGATGTTTATGAAAAGTGGAATTTTTTATTCCACAAAATATCCTGAGTCTGATTGAGTTTGGCATTAATCTTAAAAAGCATTGTTTGAATTTTTCGGAGTAATATCCTGAATAAATTTTGTTCTAATATCATAAAATTTTTCCCTAGGGTGGTGTTTCACTTTTTGTTATGCATTATTCCATATTGATATATATTCTAAATATTTGTGATCCCGATGAAGACTACTTGCATCTGCTGTGAAGCTCTTAAATTCTATTGGTCCTGTAATAGTTTGAAAGGATTGCATGCGTGTGTTTTAAATTTAACTTTAATATTAGTGATTTTAGAAGTTCTAGCTTTCCTGTCGACTGGAGTCCCCTTTTTGCTCTTCCCTCAATAAATATTTTCAAAGTCGAGGAATTTCAACCTGTGCCATCAACGATATAGGTCTTGATGATACACATTTGTATTATCAAATCTGATTGTTTTAGTATCACTCTATATGTCTGGGTTATGTGTAAATAATTAAAAGTTTTCCATCTAGTATTTATAAACCATGTGACTCTTATGATGATGTCAATAATATGAGCTATGTAAAAAACCTAAGCCTCTCCCACAAGTTTTCGCACTCCATTTTTAAGGAAAGGAGAGCAGATCAACTTCAAGATTTCGCTTGAAATTGAAACCTTTGGCACCTCGCATTCAAATTTCCCCGTCGAAGCGCTCGAGATTTTGAGAAGCGCGATGAGATTTGGAGAGGACCGCCGGTTGCGTAGGAAACGGGCCAGTCATCGGAGAGAAAGGTGTTTCCACTCGGTATGCTGAAGTCCGTACTGTGTGCCGTCATGAGCAAGGATCTCTTTAGTAAATTCCGGCGCATGTGTGACGCTTTTCCGTGCCGTCGCGTACTCCCCGTTGCCCGGCCCCCCCCTTCCCCTCCGGACCATCGCATCGTTCTTTTCCCACGCTCCCTCTCGCGCCTCACTTCTTCCCCTTCACTCGGTTCTCCACTCGCTCTCGCCTTAGACCCCTTTTTCTGTCCCCCAGTCGACCCATCTGTGCTCCCTCCTACGTCATATTCTTCTCATCCCAACTCGCCCCTTATTGCCGTTCGCCAGAACCCTGCCCACGTTCCAAGGAAAGAAGGTGACCTTGTCGCATCCTGAAAATCCCTTCTCGTCTCTTTCTACCCCTTCTCTCTTTCTCCATTGCCCCCCTCCCAATCCACCTCCTCTTAAGATTTCTTTTTTTTTCCTTTCGAGAGTGCGTGAGAGTGTTTTACCATGCATTTATCTTTCCTGTCTCATCCTTTCACTTTTTCCCTTTCTCTCTCTCTCTCTCTCATTTTCCGCCCGTGGTGATGCATCTACACGGAATTTATTTCTTCGAAACCTCTCCCTCACCCTTCTCAGTTTTTTCGTTCTCTATAATTAAACGTTCTTAGACCCTCGCCTAAATCTCCCATAGCGATATACTGTTTTTGATATGCGACATAATACGGCAAATCATCAGGTGATATAGAAATGCATCCCTAATGCCGATCGTAAATAAAGTCATTATGGCTAAATTTGTACAATAGTGTCATTCATAAACATTGTGCAAAGTACGGAGGTCGTCTGATTAAAATTGTAATAAAAGCTCATCGGCACACCATAAAAGTTACGTCCAGTTATCTCCGTATCTGAGATAGAAGAGTTTCGAAATGCTGTGCTTCTACATCAAAATGTCGATGAATCAACGTCTGCGTTATTCAGTTTCATCTTACTGCGATGCTCAAAGTCTATATAATCTCTTGGCTTACGAAGTCCATGCAGTATATGTCCCAGTTGTAAAACCACATTAAAAATTCCATTTTTTTTACTAGAATAAAGATTTACTAATTTAATTTTTCTCAAACTCTTCACCGTAACATATGGCCAGTAAGTGGCGTTATCTCGCCATTCATCATTAATTTTTAATAGCATTTTATTGCTTGTAACAATGGTATCGTCACCCTTGCTTTGTAACATTTGGACTTGTTTTGGGCGATAACGCTGATTTGGACGATTTTATTGACCACTGACATTTTTTTGTATGACGAAGTTTCATCCAAAGCGAACGAACACAATAAAATATTTATTCTCATCCTGATTTTAAATTGACATTTCTAATATTCTTTGAAATATTTGTTCTATGTTCGTACAATAAATTAAAATGTTTTTTTTTTTGCTTCTTATCCTAAACTTTCTTTTTGCGATTGGTTTAGCGATAGCTTATCTTGGTAAGTCCAGTGGAGTAAAGTATTAACAGCTTTCCCAAACATAAGGTTATTTGAACACAGGGGTCGCCGTAACAGGAGGCGTGGGCTGCACGACCAACTAGATCGGGGGTCGGCCTGACATTCTCCTCCCCTTTTTCCGTTATCTAACTTTCACTTCCTGAATGTCTTCCCCAGTAGTCCCCTCATCCTCTCCTCCATGCCACTTTCTTCTCCGCCTTCCTTCTCCCTTGGGGACTTACATGTAGAATTCACGCCAATGCCCCCTGTCCCTTCCCTTATTTCTGGTCGCTATCTCAACGTGGTACTGTGGTCTTTTTTCTACTAATGCAATTTACCATCCCTCTATAACTTTCTGAAGAAAAAGAAATGGTCTCTCTGACCACCAAGAAATGAGACATTGGGCGTTGAAAAAGTAGTAACTAAAAGATCGCATATTACGTTATCTTGTCTTCTATGTAGTCTGAGAGGAAGAGAGACTGGAAACTCGAAGTACGTATACCTGTGTGAATACTCCTTTTCATGACCTGTTTTAGAATTTATCTAAACGTAATGTGATAATATATGTTCGTACCTCGGTAATGACAGAGGTTAGGATGGCCGGACTGATGGACTACTTAATTTACCTTCTCCATTACCGTACAGAAGACATGTTTGAAACTGGTTGTTACTAGAAGTTTTGACCTTCGACTATGATGATCGTTGTTTTTACATTTGCAAGTTTAAGATTTTATGAGGTACTTAGAGCACGTAAAAAGTCGGCGATTAGAGTTCTGAGAAATTTCGCCCATTGGTAGACTTTTTGACCTTTCTATTTCCACGGACTAGACCGCCAACGGTCGGCTGTTGGCGCTTCACGGCGTTGAATAGGGTAGTCAAAAACTTATTATACCTCTACTCTCAGTAAAGAGTCCTGCTTGATTTGGTATTTTAAACACGTGACTCACCTATTTTCCTTTGAACATGCTATATTTTTAATTGGTTTATTTCTTTTACTCTATGCCATCAGCATTGAGTAGCCATATGTAGAGGTTTTTTCTATCACCTCTCCCTCTGTTTCCACTCTTTTCATTTCTTTTAGGCATCCCTACCATTCCATTTGCAATTTTCTGTTTTTCATTTTCCCTCATTTATTTTACTGCCTGAACGAAAATAAAAAGAAAACACTTTAAAATAATTATTTCCCTATTTTATTGGATTTTTAGTATGTGTAGAAGCTCTTGAATCTGTATATTCGCTTTGTACTGTTATCTTAATATTACGCCTCGGGATTGAATTGGGACTTATCAAAGTGTGGAGTATATATCTTGTAAGCGATTTAACTTAAGAATAGCGTCAACACTTGCGTGCGGGAGATCTCAGACACGTTTATTTCAGAAACACTGCGCAAACACATGCGTTTTCCCAGGGTTTAATTAAAATTCATCTGGAAGATGATAGAAATCTCTCGCTTCCAGCTTCTACATTTTTTCCTTACACTCTGGGAGGGTTTTACAGTGCCGTTATTTGTTTTCGTGAAGCGGGAAAAATATTAAAAACTCAAGGCCCTTGTATATCTCAAAAGAAAGATTATGAATTTTACGTCTTGGATAAGCAGTATCGTCAATAAAATAATTTTTTCCTCCAATTCAACAGTAATGGAAGCGAGCCATAATTCATATTTACTTTTCTTATTTAATACTACGAATGGCAGTGTTGCAGCGACTTTTTCCCTTTTTTCCTTAGGATTTAAATTTTAACATTTTAGAACAATAGCAGGTCATGCTTCGTTTACGAACTAATTGCTATCCCGACTGGGTCAGTGATTATGTATGTTAACCCTTACGTATTCATGGATGCAATTCATTACAGTAAAATTCTTTGTCCACATTGCTATAGTAATTAATGATATACATATTTAATCATGCATAGTATATAATTTTTATCAAAAACAGACGTTATTAATATGTTTAATTATAAGTCTCAAAAAAGTTTATGGTATATGTTTGAACTAAGATATAGTGACTGCAGGATAGTGATGAATTTCAGATTATTCTTATAACATTACTTATCACAGGCTATGTCGATATTGTATGTTTAATAATTTATGTTGGAACATAAATGTCCCTCTAGCGAGCTGCCTTCGCCAATTAGCGATATAGATCTTTCAGTCCGCCGCGGCGTGTTTTTACCTTTACACCAAAACACTCTCTCTGTATAATAGCCATTTCTTCCTTTTTTATAATTTTAACACGATATTTATTCGTTCAACTAATATTCTATAATTTTCTTGCTCTTCATGTATTTCGCTGCATGAAATTAAGAAACAAATCTTTTGGGCGTATTGGAGATTCACTCATTATCATTTTATGGACGAAGGATATTCTACAAAAATACATTAATTGTTTGTTAATGAAAGAAATATAAGAAAGTGACTTTAAATTATTATTATAAACAATTTAGGATCATTATCTTACCCTCGTAACTTTAAAATGTGACCCAAGTTACCAACCTCTGAGGTAAATATCGCTTCGAATGAATTTGGAAAAACTTAAACGTCACGAATTCATCGATTCTTAATCAGTCTCCCCGAATATAGCACAGCATCAGATGCAGAATTTGTCTTAGGGTGGTGATGCGTGCATCATTTGTGAATCGGTTGGGGAGGAGTGCAAGGAGAGTCGAGAGGTTTGATTGGATAGCGAGGGAGGGAGAGCGGAATTGGAGAGGAAGTCGGGTAATGGATTTATTAAATTCCTTCTCGGGTTCTCTCTTTTTCCCTTTCCTCCCTTCACGTTAGCTCTTAGCCAGTCCTAATGCATCTCCAACCTCTCCCCTTCACACTCATCATCCTACCTTCCATTTGCTCACTTTCGCTTTATTAATTTCCCTGTGCCTAAAATTTCTGAGGCTGTAGATTTTACCCCTCAGTCGAAACCAGTTGTACATTTATGGTACAGTATGGGACATTTCATGTTACATTTTTCACATTCATCGAACATTGAATTCTAGGAAATATAAACTTGGTTAAATGAATTCACTGAGTAGACCGTAACTTTTTATTTTTTTATTATTCAGTTGCCCACACAGCATGAAGCCAATTACGGTGTAATTAATATAACATGGTAACATAACAAGGACGAAACAAACACATCCACCTTTGGTGGATTTCCATAATAAAACAATGTTAACTTTAATACTTTGTATATTTCCACAAAATTGAAAAACTGAGCACATCCAGTTTAGACGATAATCATCTTTATCTGGACGGATGAGGACGATTATCGTCGAAACCGGTCTTGCTCAGTTTTTATTTTGTGAAAATATACAAAGTATCTAAGCTAATATTGTTTTTTATTGTGAATTCGTAGTGCACAACTGCATTAGATTCGACCATATTGTTCCCCATATGTCAATATTAAACAGGCCCGGACGTGAGCAAAAACGGACGGAAATCCTTGGTTGGGATAATGCTGTACTGGAAGGTTGAACAAGTTGGAGATTATTGATCAAACGTCAAGTTTGGTGGAAACTTTCTTTCTAGTACACTTAACTCTTCGCGCCCGTTAGCGATGATTTTTTTCCTCACTCCCGAGGTGCAAGCACCTCTGTCTCTCTCTCTCCACTTCCTATGTCTCGACGGTGTCCCGTTGAGATGAGATGTTGCGTGGAGTGAAGCTTGACCTCCGTGGGAATTGTGTCTTAGCAGAGGGAGAGGCCGTCTCCCTGTCGACTGCGGTGATGACCCATAAAA
>WURS02027555.1:0-57888 GCA_011762765.2 Rhinocypha anisoptera | reverse complement strand
GCACAGTAGAAGTAGCGTAACTGTTACAGTGCAAAATGTCGTGAAACGAAAAATTTGTCTGAAAACGACGACGACCACGACGACGACGACCAAAGTCGATCACGCATTAATATAGAGTAGATAGATAGACTTTGGTCGTCGTTGTCGTTTTCAGACAATTTTTTTTCGTTCTGCCAATGCACTGTAACAGTTACGCTACTTGCACAGAACAGTAGACCGTCCCTTAAAAATTGGCCATTTTTTGATTTTTCAATTTCATTGATTTTTGAAAAGAGCATCCTTTAACCTAAAAACCAAATTATAGATTTTTAGGTTCATGGAAGGAACTCTGGAAAAACGATTAAAGTTCTGCTACTTCCACAGTGCAAGTGAAGAACTATTTGTTGAGAAACCCTCATTAATACAATAATGATTAATTTAATCGGTCCACCAAGTACTTGCCATTGTAGAAGTAGCCTTTGTCATGAAGAGTGGAGAATTCACAGTCAAACAGTGACTCGAGTCCCGTACGATCTTGCACCGAGTAGTCCGCCTTGGCAAAGGTGTGTTCTACAAAGCTGGCCAGGAATCGGTTGATGGCAAAGTAGGTGTGCACCAACTTGTTCTTGTCCATACGAGCCAGAGTGGTTCCCCTGCGGTGTTGAGTGTCGAGAGCTTTGCGTACAGTGATCCAGTGTTTGTGCACCGAGTCTGGCAAGTACATCTCGAAGGTTTGCTGCTCGGTGTTGGGCAACAGACCTCGCTTGGAGCAGAGGTCACTCTCCTCCATCTCCAACAGTCGGTACATTTCGAGCATATTCACGTCACTCCGTCCATTGGCCGATTGGCCGTGCAAGTAGTAGCCGTACTGTGCATGTTCCAAGCAGAACACGCTGATCTGTGTTGAGCATTGTAATTCATCATTTATTGCAATCCGATTCCTCAACAAGCATACTCACATTGCTAACCGAACATAAATCGATAAACTCGTTCAGTTTACTACAACCAAAGTTTTCATTGAAATACTTCTGATAGAGACACTGTATGGTTGCTAGAGTGACAAAAAGTACAGTGGCTAGGGCCAGCCTGGCTGAACAGTTTTCCGGAATTTCATCGAGATGCGGCATAGATTCTAGATGCGATTGCGAGGCACTTTTAGCCCAATATTTCCACTCAAAACCCTAAAAAAGACAAGGAACTAGATTTGCAAGAGTTTTACTTTACAAAGCTAGTTACCTCTAGTAGTAGAATTAACAGAAAGATGTGAAGGCTCATGTTGATCCGGCGATGCACCGACAATTCGGACCATTCATTAGCCACAAAATAACTCCTCCAAATTGTAACATTGGTAACGCTTTCAGCATTTTTAAATTTGTTTGACTTGTTAGAATCGGCACTTCGAATCTTGTCGGTGTTCTCGGAAGAGTCTTTGCGAGGCTTTTCCCAGTCAATGAAGAAGATTTCGATAGATGTGGCAATTAACACACGTGACACCAAGTGGATTAGTTTGAGAATATAGGCTACAATGAGATAAATGACGAGGATATTTTCCTGTTCTGAGGTCAATAACAGAGTGTGAATGATGGACTGATACTTGAACACAATAAACTGATTGACAATACAGAATAACACTACTCCAATAAAGATGTTGGCAACGAATGATAGGGCAAAGAGAATAAAAGTACCGATTACGCCAAGATCAATGCGATCAGGCCCGGAACGTTTCACCCAACCCCAGGTGCGAAAAGCTGCCAAGAGAACAGCGAGTGAGCAGAGAATGCTTGTGATCAAGTTTAGATTGTAGCGTAAGTTATCGTCGTTCATTTTGTACACAACCCTCAATTCAGTTTCAATATTTTTCTCCGAATAAAAATCACTTCCGCTTAAAATGTCATATTGTAACTTAATGACTGGCAAATTAATTTTACCATCAAGAGTATTTTTTTGAGTTTGAAACTCTAACTGTATTAACTTGGCGTAGATTAAAAACGATGATGCTCTATCATAATCGTTGGAGCCAAGTAAAGCATTGATCAAAAAGAACCTTTTAAAGTATTGCATTGATGGTAATTCATCGTAAAACGATATTTGCACAGGAATTGCGTATGTTTGTTGATTGTTATTGACCAGGTAGAGTTCGTAGAAAAGATTGTTGTTGTGTTGGGCCGCGACACGCCAGAGTTGACTAGCGGTCCAGAGACATCGCTTCTGAAGTGCCATGCCGAATGACAGTTTGGCGTGACGAACTGGAGCACCGTTGCACAAATAAATCGATCCTACGTTGAAATAGCTTAGCTTGCTCAGGTTTCCGTTGGCTTGGTACTGCAAAGCAACAATCTCGATGGGATCGTTGGCTCTATACCGCATATTGAGAGCCAAGTCGTCAGCATCTTGAATTAATGAAGAGTCATTTTGGTTTGCTACAAATGTAGAGTTTAGAATAGAGAGGTCTTGGCACAGATTGCTTTGGGAAATGTGACCCAGTTGGAATGAGAGATCAGCAACGCTCTGCAACAAACAGGCATTGACCAAGAACTGACATGCAGTCTGGTTGCGATGCTTGTTGCAATTAAATACTGCAAACAAAAATAGTCAATAGTTTTAAAGACTTGTTTACAGTGAGAAATGCATTGGCACTCACTGGCGCCGCGAAGTGAGGTATAAAGATAGTGCGAGCTGACTTCTACTGCATTGTAATCTAGGTTGGCATAACGATTTAAGCGATCTTCCGGTATAAGCTGACTCCGCTCCAAACACATGCCATCTTCGATCACGTGGGTCGATTCGGGACAACGACATTGGTTTTCGCCAGATGCCAAGTAAAAGCTGGTATGACACGGCATGCACTGATCATCAGAAAGGGTGCATGGCTCGCAACGGAATTCGATTCGAGTTTGGTTGGAGTCCTGGTTGGGAATAGACCACTTCTTAAGTACTTGACCCGCGGCACAATGACATCCCTCGGTCGAAACACACCGGCCACACTCGCCAAGAAGATAGATTTCGTCATCTCTACACTCTGGCTTGGAGCAGTGAAATTGTCCGTCGAGCAGTCGCTAGAGAGCAGTGAAGCACATTACAATTAACCATTAGACAAAACAAGAGACAAATACCAATTGATGATTTTCCGGACAGTGACAAGTGAATTTATCTATGACACTACTTTGCAACAAACTACTTGTTTGATTAGAATAGATTGATTCGAAGAAAGTTGAGCAGTGATTACAAGACAAGGACAAAGTATCAAAATATTCATCAGATTTGCATTGCGTCGGCTGAACTAGACGGGTAACTTGGGGCTGATTGGCACCAGTCAAGGCTACACTGATACAAAGACAACACACCACCGTGCTCCAGTACTGTGTTGTGCTCATTTTGACCACAAATTACACCACGATTTTTAGCCATGCATGTTTTTCCTGCTAGGCATAAACACTAGTCAGTTGACAATTGATTCTGTTCAATTTATATGTCTCTCCTTAGAACTGGTCATTTCCATGGAAACGCTTTGCCGCATGCAAACAAGCCGCCATGAGTAAAACAAGACAAAGCTTATTTTGGTTATTTCAACACAAAGTTTATTCGAGTATATATATAAAATTACAAAATCAATTTTAAATTTAAATAAAAGATGATTATGTTCTGAGTACACTCACACAAACGAGGGGAAAAATATGAATAGACCGACGACCTGTTCTCACGCAAACACTTGGATCGATTCAAGTGGTGAGGTTATTCACGCAACTCTGACTCGAGGTCTTGTGTTGTATTCTTGGCTACCTCACATTTGGCCCACTGCAAGGTGGTCATCGAACACATTGAATTCAAACTGCGGAGCTCAGATTCAAATTTGTCTAGAGAATCCATTCCACAAATAGAAATGATGTAGGGAAAGATGCACTTCTCGTACTGAGCCACATTGCAACACAACTTGACGCTATAGTCCTCTGCGTCAGATGGTATTTGCTCGCGCAGTGGGTCGAAACATTTGGAAATGGTGCCGAACTTCTGAGACAGAAGAGACAAGCAGCCGTCATCGATGCATCCTTCGATTAGTAGGGTGGGATTGTAATTGATTGCTCCAAACGAGAGGTGATGCCCAACGAGAACCAGGGAAATGGCTAACAAAAGTGGTGAGTGCGTCATGGCTTGACTCGCCACTGGCCACCGATGCGCACTCGGTGATTAATGGGATGCCACTGTTCATTAGACTCGATCCAATGCGTAGCATCGTGCACAACGCTGGTGCCTCGGGCAGATCACCATCAGGCGTCATCAAGACGTCTCCCGTGTTTTGCAACTCCATTCACTCCTCTATAACACTTCTCATTGTTTGGCAATTTAAGTGGCTTGCACCATTCTCACAGTTGCAATTGTACTCTCGCACACGCAAACTGTTTCAAATAGAATCCTTCTTATGACTGATACCTTTTGGATTGCGTTGAGTTCATCATAACATTCAAAAATTACTGTGATCAGCGCCGAAATAATTTAATTTCTAGATAAATAATAAAACTACAAATGAAAAATTGCTGTATAAAAAGTTTTATTAAACCCAACAAAATGTGAAACAGTTATGTTTAATTTTCTTTAACGAATATAATATATCCTCACACTAGGGTTCTTTCACTCAGTCCCAACAAATGTAGCACTACTAAAACAGCAGGGAGCAGAGGCCCCTTTGTGTTATGCTTTGGCCTGCGGGGCCTCTGATAGCTTCAATTCAAACCCAATACTGATTTGGCGTAAGTGTGAGAGCCCAGTGTAGCAATTGAATTGACATGACAATTTGATCAATGTGTAAAGCAAAGAGAAGTGCACAGTGTCACTGTCAATGCATTAATGCAGAATTGAGCGCTAAATTGAAAGGAGTTGCAACTTACACTGTCTAAACCGCGCTATAGCTCATGCGTGTGTATGTGTTTATATAATAATTGTTTTTGTATATTCTGCAGCTCTTGTCTCAACTCACTACTAATTGCACGTGGTGCTCCAGATTAAACCATGGTCAACGACTATTTTCGTTACGATGAAAATCCAAGAATAACGCTAGTTAAGTGGAAAATTAAACAAGGATGTGCGATCAACCAAATTCCACTTGTCATTTTCACCTATCGAGAGATAGGTGCCGATGATCGGCCGCAAGAAACCGAGAAGAAATACAAGATCAACAAGAGTGGCATCATTGTGAAGAGGCTTCGCAAGAATAATGGTGACAAGGTGGAGACGGGTGACGTGCTCTTTGAGTATGAAATGTGTTCACATCCAACCTTGATGAAGGATTTGTGTGCCGTGTGCGGTGTCAACATCAACAACTTTGACACCGCTGAGCAACGCAAGATTACCGAGAACACCAGTGTGTCTATGGTGCACTCGATTCCTGAACTTAGGGTGAGCAAAAAAGACGCCGAAGATTTGGGCCGAGCAGACGAGGATCGATTGCTGAAATCGCGCAAGTTAGTGCTCTTGGTAGATCTCGACCAAACGATAGTGCACTCCACCAACCAAGAGGTTCCAAACGATGTTGCCGAGATTTTGCATTATCAACTCTATGGGTCTCAATCGCCTTGGTATCACACCAAGTTTCGACCATTCATGAAGGAATTTCTCGATGAAATCAGTAAATACTATGAGCTACACATCTGTACATTTGGCGCACGACGTTACGCACACCAAATCGCACATCTGATCGACCCCAATGGGAAATATTTTCCTAAAGACCGAATATTATCGCGAGATGAATTTTTTGATCCCCGGTCTAAGACAGGCAACATGAAATCTCTGTTTCCTTGTGGCGACTCGATGGTGTGCATTATCGACGATCGAGTTGACGTGTGGAACTATTCACCAAATGTGGTTCATGTCAAGCCGTATCTATATTTCAAAACAGATGACATTAATGCACCAGAAAAGCTTAACATTGGCTTTAATATGAACAATCCTAATGGAGCTGCATCATTACAGCAAGATGGGAATAAAGATGTCTCCACGAAGAATTTGCTTGAAGAAGAGTCTAAGCTTGACAGTGAAACTGAATCAGCCAAAGATCAAAAGAAAGAAGTAACGAAAGAAGAAGAGGAAGATAAAGATGACGATTGTGACAAGCAAGTTCCCGTGGAAAACGAATCGCAAGAAGAGGATAACGGTGATAAGGCAAACAGTTCTGGAGAAGAGAATTTGTATCAAAATAAGAATACTCTTGACGAGTATGTCAACACCAGTGACGATACGGATGATTATCTTCTTTATTTAAAAGATATTCTCATAAAGATACATTCGAAATATTACGAAGAATACGATGAAAAGCTTAGATATAAGTGCGAGGAGGAGGAGATTCTAATACCGGACCTGAAAAGAATAATCCCCACGGTGCGTCGACTGGTGCTGCATGGAGTGAAGATAGTGTTCAGTGGAGTGATAGCCACCCACGTAGCCCCCTCCAAGAATCGCTTCTATCGTCTGGCACAGTCGTTGGGTGCCATCATCACCAATGATGTGATAGTGAATGGCTCACCAAAGACCACTCACCTGGTGGCCACCAAGTGGGGAACCAACAAGGTGAACAAATGCATCAAATATAGTCATATCAAGATGGTCACTCCTGACTGGCTCTTGACTTGTGCTGAGCGTTGGGAAAGGGTCGATGAAGCGTTGTTTGAGCTCAACACATCAACCCACTACAACGTGCGAGAGAAGGAAGAATTGGTGCGAGCACCGCGCGATTTCTTTTCCAACAATCACAACGAGGACAATCTCACTCCATCGACTTCTTCGGAAAAGACAGATGTTGATCAGAAAACGATGCTCGATCTCCTGCCGCTGTCAAGTTTCAGTAGCAATGACTTGTCTGATATGGGCAAGGAAGTAGATGACGCGTGTAGTGATGGCTCTAGTTCCGATGAAGACAATCCTGACAGTAGTGAAAGTGAAGATGCTGTTCAGTCACGCTTAGACGAGGATGAAGAAAGCATGGATTATGCACTTGAAGGTGAATTTCCCTCTGGATGGAAAGATAATTCCGAAAAGCGTGGTCGCAAGCGTTTGAGACGAGAAGACGAAGATGATGAAAGCGGGTCAAGTTCTTCGCAAGGCCGATCGACTACTTCAAGTTCTGATGCCGAGTCGATTGGTTCGGTGGATGAAGAAATGGCTGCAGCTCTGGAACGCGAGTTTTTTAAACCCAGCGCCGACTAGGGTTGACTTGTAATTAGTGTAGGACTCCCATTCATATTTGCCACTTTAAAACTCATTAACAACCCATTTTATCTTAAGATTTTATTTTAATTTTACGTTATATAATTGTATTTCGGTCATATGGGCAAATATTTGTGTTTTCTAGTTCCTTGTAATTCATCAACCATTGTACAAAAATAAACTCTCATTACCATTGATTTACTAATTATCTTGCAAAATGATTGGAGATTATTTTAATAATTGATAGAGACAACACAAAAAAACTACCAAAAGTATTTCCTACCTTTGGCAGTGCAAAGTGAGAGGTAGCCATTGATATAGCGATTTATTATAAATAAATTATAATTTATAATGCAGGTATTTTCTTGAGCGGCCATATTGCTGAGGTTGCCTGTTGATTGTGAGAGCTATAAAAGCAAAATCATTATTTATTCTCAATTACATTTAGTTTGATACGTTTATATATATATATTTATTATAATTTGTAGGTTGTTATATGCTATAAATTTAGTAGGTTTAATTTAACTTTAAATAAACATTAAAACATCTTTGTTGGTTCAAGTTGAGGTACATTGACACCAACTTATCTAGCCAGTTGGGTAGACATAGCAGTAGTTCTATTTCTACAAGTGAATCAGCACTTATTTTAGCCCGCTGCTGATTGATCCGTGCATTGTTTTGTTGCCTTCGACACGTTCATTTCGTATCCTGTTAAATCACACAAGTTTCTTGATTCACCATTTACTTCAAGTATGGACAAGAATTCTGGAAAAAGTGACGTTTTGGTGGCGGTGAAGCAGGATCACCTGCGTACCACGGCAGGCGTTGGTGCACTGGCCGAGTTGCCATTCAAGAAGGTGGTGGTTCATCCACTGGTTCTTCTCTCTGTGGTGGATCACTTTAACCGAATGGGCAAAATTGGCAACCAAAAGCGAGTTGTTGGCATTCTTCTCGGCTGTATCAAGGGAAAGGGAATTCTTGATATATCCAATTGCTTTGCTGGTATGTTGTGAATATTTCGTAATATTCTTTTTTGCTAATTATTAACTTTTTTCAACAGTTCCATTTGATGAAGATGAACGTGATAGGTCGGTATGGTTTTTGGATCACGACTACCTGGAGAACATGTACGCGATGTTTAAGAAAGTGAACGCCAAAGAACGCATTGTGGGCTGGTATCACACCGGACCGAAGCTTCACCAAAATGACATTGCAATCAATGAGTTGGTTCGCAAGTATTGTCCCAACTCGGTGCTGGTGATCATTGATGCTAAGCCCAAAGACTTGGGTTTGCCCACCGAGGCTTACTTTGCTGTAGAAGAGGTTCACGATGACGGTACACCCACCTCGAAAACGTTCGAGCACCTTCTCAGCGAGATTGGCGCCGAGGAGGCAGAAGAGGTTGGCGTGGAACATCTGCTACGTGACATCAAGGACACCACCCTTGGCTCACTCTCACAACTGGTCACCAACCAACTAATGGGTCTCAAGGGTCTCAATGTGCAGGTCAACATGATCAAGAACTACCTGGATGCAGTTCTCAATGACAAGTTGCCGATGAACCACACTATCATCTACTTACTGCAAGACATATTTAATCTCTTGCCGGATGTGAGCAATCCCACCTTTGTTAATTCGTCTTTCGTGAAAACCAACGATCAAATGTTGGTCGTCTACTTGGCTTCCTTGGTTCGCTCGGTCATAGCACTGCACAATCTCATCAATAACAAAATCTCGAACCGAGACGCGGAAAAAAAAGAATCAGAAAAGAAAGATTTCAAAAAGGATGCAGACAAAGAGAAGGATGGTGACAAGAAGGGCACCGACCCCAAAGAAAATGATAAGAACAAAAAATCATCTAAGTAACTTAAGTTTCGTTGTACAAAAATTATTTTATTATAATAAAAAATCTTTTCAAAATTATATTACACTAAATTAAAGAAAATATAACTTTGTTTCGGAAGAAACATAACAAATAAAAAATCACAATTAGAATCACGGCAACAAAATTCCTTCCCTGTGCAGAAGGCTACGTTGTGAATTAGTCAACTGATTTGGAAGGGGAAAAAACTTACTTTTGAAATTTGGTTTCAACATTGGCCCAAAACTCAAAGCTAGTTAGATTGTAACTGGGATTTCGAACAAGCTCATTCATGGTGAAGATAATCCCCCACGGACTTGGTCCAGGCACCATAATACGTTCAAGCAAAGCCCGGACAATCTGCTCCTTGATACTAACATTAGAATTTTGAAAGAGAAAAAGGAGGACAACGATGAAATGAAAAGTCTCCGGGTTTGGGTAGCGAAGATGATTCACTATTCCATTGAGCAAATAGTATCGACCTGCAATTACAACAATCATATATTAGCCTGGGTCAAGCCGCAAGTTGATCGAGCATTACGTTCGGTGTCAAAGATGGAGAGTAGACCTTTGAGAATGCCAACCGAAGGATGATTTGCTTTATCAGTGATCTCGCCGGTAGAACCACTACTGACTACTTTCTGGCTCAGGTAGTACATGATGACTGAGATGTATTCAATCTGGTGCTGTACGTTAGTGTTGCTTGATTCAAAGTACGTTTGTAAGGTTCGCACGAGCGAAGCCGAAAAATGGCTTTGGTAGAAAGCATCGAAGTCACTACGGTAGGCCATCTTTTCCAGTGCTCCATTGTTCACTGAGCCACGGTAAACATTCAGAAGGCTCAATCTTCGCGCGTCAGCAAATGAAGCCTTCTCGGGTGGTATCATTGTGGCCGAAGAGGGATGGGCACTTTGCATTATGTTGCGCAGTTGCAACGCAGAATATGGTAGCATATCACACAGCAAGTAAGCGTATTCGCACAGAAAATCAGGAAAATCGTGCAAAAGCAGAAGAAAAAGCTTGACAGTTCCCTGAAAAATCACAAAAATTAAGTCATAAGTGATAGGATATAACACATTTAAATAAACAGCCAAGCACACATACCCTCTGTAAATAAGTGAACGAATCAGTAGCTTGCATTGATTGAATAAATGGTCGTTGAAATCTTAGCAAGTCGCTGAGAAGAAGACAGTAGGCTTTTTGGAGTTCGATCTCGGGTTTATCAATAAAGTTAAGACACATTCCAAGAAAACCTCGATGAGAAATAAACTCAAGCCACGCAAATATAAACGATGGAATATAAAGGGGTGACATCAGCAAGAGACATTTGCAAAAAGTCTTCAAGAGTATCTGCCGGAGTGATTGGTCAAAAAAGATGCGAAAGGCTGAGATGTCATCAAAGTGGTAGATAGAGTGGTTGTAGCAGAGCTCGAGGAAAAGCACCACCATAACTCGATAGTGGCCGAGCGGAGCGAAATCAGTGGAGCCCTCGGCACTGTTGGCCAACGATCTCATCACTTTCTGCTGCTCTACATGAGCGTGGTTCAGTAGCGTCCTCAGACACAAGTTTAGAATGCGACACTTGCAGTTCAAATCTTCCTGGAGTTTAATAATGGCAATTACCAGGTAGCTAAAAGCATCTAAATAGAGACTGCATTTGCGATGCACCTCCACTATGTTAGTCGGATTGGAGTAGTTAAGAAGTTGTTTACAATTGAGATAGCACACACCAAAGCATAATTCAAACACAACCCCTAAGACATCAATTTGAAGCAGTCCCTGTAATAAAACAATTAGTAGATGAAAATGTAATAGCAAAATGTACCTGTTCTTCCAGTGAGTTAAGAAAGAGTAGGTTAAACTCGGTGGTGGTGGTAGATGAGTAATTATGATACCAGCATCTGAAATATGTCAGAATTTGTGCATTTCTGTCTACTGGTGGCTCCAACATAGAGGTTACGGTAATCGGGGCAAGATTGAACTTTTCAAACAACTTTTTCAGCTCTGTGTAAACAGGACTGTTGTGAGGAATCCTGCCAATAAGTTTTCGCAAAGAGTCGATTGTTTGGGAAAATTTCGATTTGAGTTCATCATCAAGATAACACTTGAAGAAATTCAAAACAATTTTCATAATTGCCATCGATGGATTCTCCAAAAAACGTGCAAATTCGTCATCAATTACTTCAAAAGTAATTTGTGAAGTTTGACGAAAACCTTCAAAAATTTCATCTGGAAATTTGAACTCTGGAATTCCAAACCAGTAATCGGTAATAACCTTGGTAATCATCCTTGAGATCGGGAATTTGTAAGCTCCTTTTGTAGATATCACTTTGGTTAATAGTAGATAACAGTCGCGAGTATCGGTAAGAAGTTTAAAGTATAGAACACTATCAGAAGAAAAAGAACGAAGCTCGCGAAGACCAAGCACAATTATCTTGATCAAATTAGACACAGCTTGTTGATCTATCGGATTCTTCCGCATTTGCATTAAGTGTTTTACAATGGGCCCAAACGCTTGAGGAACGGGTTTGGTAAGTGCTGTAAACTTTACTCTCAAATCTTCAAAGCTTTTAATCACGAGTTCGAACACAGTAGAGATGTTGCCATTACGAATGAGAGAAGAAAAGTTGACTGACTCTGGAAGATCGGTAGGGCCATTAGTGATGGGCAGAGAACTCACGGTGCTGTTCAATTGAACCCGCAATTTCTCACTGAGAGTAGCAAACTCTTCATACACGCCAAGTTTGCTTGCTGGAGTGATTTGTGGGATAATCCTGATACTATCTGGCATGCGAGTCATTTGCAATGTGTTCACTTTGGGGTCATAGTATTGACCATCGGCCTTTTGACGTGCTTCCACCTCAAACTTAAGACGATTCTCGATGTCAGCAAGACCAGCATCGATAAAGTGTTCCGCAATAAAGTTGATGCAGAGATCAATATTGTTAGTGATAATAGTGCTAATCATGGCTTGAATGTTTTCTCGTGCAATGCTGTTAAACTCTTTGGAAAAGTCAGCAATAAGCAACTGGTTAATGTTATTGGCCAACATCTCGCGACACTGAGCTTGAATAAAACTACCGAGCAGCAAAAAGGTCATGTTGTTTGCTGCTTGAAGCATCTTTTCACAAGTAGGATCTAAAGCAAAATCTTTCTTAATTAACAATTCTGGGCCCATCATTATTCCAAAATAAAAATTTTTGGCAAAAAAGTTGATACTATGGTTAATCGCCTTAGCAAAGCTAATCTTAATCGATTTGATCAATGTGGGATATTCTTGAAGCAGAGGAACACGAGAATGAAGCTGAAGAGATTCGACAAAGCGAGCAAGATTAGCTTCGGCGGCAACAGACAGAGTGGTACCAGTGATAGAAAGATCATCTTCGGTGGTTGGCATGTCTCCTTGAGACCCGGTGTTCATTGTCTCACTTGACATAGGAGGTAACTGTTCCTCGCCAATTCGGACATGGCTCTCAACTTTGCTTGTTATTTCACTGCCTACGTAATTCTTTATGTCAAGCTCTAGAGTTTTGCAAAGATTTTCTATTTCAAGTCGAGTTTTTAGACTCGAATTAAGCTTTGAGTGAACTTCACCAAGAAAAAAAATCAGCGACATAGTCCAAGGATTAGGGGGCTTGAAAACTTGAGAATGGGTACATGAAAGCAATATCTTGACGATGAAAGGAATAACTAGCTGCAATAACCCTTTGAAATGTGCTTCAATGATTAGTGAATGAAGATTCACTTGCAATGTTAGAATTGGTTTGTTACGCTTGAGAGTGATCAGTCCCAGCCACTGGCCAGCTGAGTACAGCTTTTGTCGGTGAGTGTCTACCGTAATCAGTTTGAGGAGCTTTTGAATTTCACTATACGTCCTTGAGACTATGTTTGAATAGAGGTTGCACGTTTCTAGAGCATCGAGTAGCGTTAAGAATAGATTGTGATGATTTGCTTCTTTGGTAGCTCGGATAGTAAAGTACTGTGAAAGCTGATCTCGAAATTCCAAATCTTGACAATGCTCTACAAACTGTTTAGCTGTTTTCTGTAAATTATTCGGCGCCAAGTTGTTGAAAGCAAAGTTAAGTTTCTCTTCGTAACTGATTTTAGGTTTCAAAACAGTTTCAAAAGCAATTGATCTACCCTTCTCTATATAAACTGTAAGAGAGTTAGGAAACTGAATATAGATTGGGAGATCTCGAAGTTGCATGCAAAAGCTAGGATAGTTTGGAAGTTTAGTCTTAAAAACTTCCATCATGGAGACGGCAAACGAAAGATTATTCTTGTTCTTAGGATATTTCAGATTCGTAAGTGTAGAATTTAAAAGGTGAGTAATAATTTCCTCACTAACCAGATTCATATTCATTAATTCTCCGGTTAACTTGGCCAGAAACTCTAATTCTGGCGGGTCATGATCGGCAACAAATGACAATTCTTTAAGTAAATTGGTTATTATACAGTTAAATAAATCATTTTCACGTTTATGAATCGAATTCTTCCAAACTAGCAATTGATTGCAGCAAACTTTCATGTTAGGATTAGAAATAAAACAATTTCTTATGTAGGTGTCTGCTTCATCAACAATATCAGCAGGAAATTGCGGTCGCGATTCGCCTTCTAAAGTGATGATATCGGGCGTGGTTGTGTCGGGAGAAACCGAGAGAATGCTTCGACTTAGTTCTGCGGTATCACGTAAAATTTGAGCCAAATTCGGATTAATGTTAAGCAAGTTATTGTACAACTTGAATAGTTCAAGTCGCTCGCTGCTAGCGGAATTCATTTCAAAATAGCTACTAAGGCAAGAGTAGATAATGGTGATCGATTCGACCATCTTGTCTATTTGCCTATTGTCGGTTTGAAAGATCACAAACTTTTTATCCATGTAGTGCATGCAAGCGTTAACAAAAGACTGTCCGATAGTAGTTATCTTGTCATTGATCCATTTGTCCAGTTTGATAAATTCACGCCGTGCTGCCAAACAAGCGAGGTCGATTACAAAATAATAGGCCGAATGGGAAAGCAGGAAGTTTAGAGCTTTAAGCTCGTGCGAAAGTTCGAGAATGCGAACCAGTCGTGTCTGTTGCTCTTCATGACTGGTACTACTCTCGTAAAATTCAATGATCGCTTCACGCAAAATCTGCTGAAAGCCAGTGAACGAGCTGTTTGGCGTGTGCTCAAAATCGGGAAACCACAACTTGTGAATCAATTGATTATAGTTCGAGTTGCCTGGACTGAGCAGTTTGACAATCGACTTGACCACCATTTGATTCTTGAGATCGGTATTAATTTGATAGCACTGCATCAGACCCAACATGGCCAGATCAGGGCACTTGTCAATCGGTATAGCAAAAATCTCCTGTACCTTGGCGGAGGAACTGGGAAAAGTTGATAATTGAAGTAAAATCGAAAACAATCGTTGATATTTCCATGTTGTCCGAATCTCCTTGTTGGATTCTTGCTTGGAGAGTTGTGATGGCACTTCAATAATGTAGTTGTCATCTTGATCAAGCTCATTTTGACTTGCTTGCAGTATAGTTGAGACTAGGTCATGATCAAGACAAAACTTGATAAACTCGAGCTGAAAAACGTGATTATTATTCCAAACTTTAGAGAAAAATGTTTTTCCAAGTATAGGATTAACTGAATAAAAAATAAAATGTCAATACTTTAAATCAACAAAATAAAGAAAAATTACCTGAACACTTAGAACGACTACAAAGTGCGGTAGAAAAGAGAATAATTCGATCAAACTTGACCAATCCCCTTGGCAACTGGGTCAGCGGTTCGCAGTCAAACTGTTGGAAAATTTCACTTAGCTGAATAGATTTCTCCAAACAGTGCTGAACAAGTATCTCAATATGCTTTTCAAAATCCACATCTGACTGAAGAATGCTGAGCTTGCACAAGGTTTGAGCAATTTCGGAAACAGACTCGCCGGGATCAACTTGCTTCTCTTCGGAAGCCATCGCAGTCGAATTTGAAGTAGTGGCTTGATCCATCTTAGTGTGCGCACACAACAAATTGCTAGAGAGACGTTTGTGTGAACACTCAAACACGAGTCACGTTGGTGATGAGGGTTACGTAGTTGAGAGCAAAGGAGTATAGAGGTGAAGGTGAAGTGAACTGGGCTAGAAGTTACCGTTTATCTTGGTCTGTGATGTACTTGAGTCAAAGCTTTAGGCGAGGTGATGCCGAACTTGTTGACTGTGGGCGAGCAGTGCGCGTCACCACGCACACCCAACCATCAACTGTGGCGTGTCTGCGTCGACTGCTCTCCATGCACCACTCACACTGACACTGCAGTGACTGCACTTCGCTACCCAATTCCACCTTGCTTTGTCGCCGGCACAGCTATTTCCACCCAACTCATCACTCTTTCAAATCAAAGGATCAATATTTCTCTTTTTTTCAAGTTTATACTTGTGAGAGATGGTAGAGAATTCATGTAACGTTTTTAGGTGGAAGAGGGAGATTTCTGAAACTTTTTTTTATTGAACAGTGTTCTTTTGGTGACATAAAATCCTCATATTAGAGGTTAGAAAATTTTGATTTTTAAAGGACAACAATTGTTGATAAAAATGAAATGATGTAATCCTTATTTTTTTAGTTTAAACTTTGAAGGGATTACTTTAAATTAAATAATATTTAATCATCAATTATGGTCGAATTATAAATCTTAATCTGAATAAACAGTAAGATCGAATTAGACTCCTCTCTCTCTCTCTCTCTCTCTCTTTAGAGAGGACTTGTAACCAGTCATGAGTTAACAGCGGATTGATAGAAATAGCCACCACTTTGGCAGTACAAACTTTCGAACAATCACGTCAACACTTTGCACTGAAACAGAAGGGGCTAATCCGTTGTTAACTCAACACTGGCTGTGAGCCCTATTTTACTTGGCTCGTTTATGTAGAGATCTCAGCTTAATCCAATCGAAAATCGAATTTGAAGAAAAACAACACTTTAGGACCAATTATGAAGTTACTTTCGGAGAAAAGTGCAGTTTTTTCGGGGGTTGGATTAAGCTAAGAGCCCTAGTTTATGTATGTTCACTTGTTTAAATGCATGTTCATAGGAAAAATTTCTTTCCAGTAATTTTACCAAAGAAACATTAGGGCTTTTACAAAATTTCTAGTATTTTTTCCGATTTGTCGGTTATAATTAAAAAAATTCAGATAAATATTCAATCAACGATAATTTTATAGTGGTAAAAGATTATAAATAAGCAGTTGAATTTCTATAAAATGAAAGTATTTTATCTACTAAAGAAGTTTTTTTACTCTTTTTGTCTGGTACACCATTTGGTATCACTCCATTGAGTCATGGAACCAAATTGTGTAATCAAGTTTGATTACAGTGTTGCCTCAAGTTTTACTCTTCGAATTTACATTGAAGAACTACTGTATCAAACAGACTTTTTATTTTACCCAACAATCTAGTAAGCTATGTGAAAACCCCATCCTGTGTGTTGATTCATCTGATCACCACCCACTACACTAGAGTGTATATATAGAGAGAAGAGAGACAGAGCTACATTACGATTTTTAAATTTTTTTATTAATTATATAGCACACGTGGCTACCAAAGGAGAGAAGTGATAAAGAATGTGAGTAAGACCCATGGTTGAAGCAAGTGATGGCTCAAGATGAGTGCGTGGCATGGGACCATATCGAAGTGGCGTTGCAAGGAAAGTGCCTGGTCGCCGTGTTGATCGCCGGCAGGAGTGCACTTGGTGCCTTTCCAGTTGCTGGCTAGGTGGTGATGCGAGTTTCGTTCAATCCACTTGTGGTACCACTTGATCTCACAACTGCATATCAACGGGTTGCCTGATCTCCCTCGGTTAGATTTTGCCCTACTACCAACTTTGCTTTACTTACCGTGCAGATCTAGAATTTCAAGTTTCAATTTGACAAATAAATTTTCTGATACATGTCTAAGTCGGTTCTCGTTGAGATATAACCACTCCAACAGTGGAAGTTTGTCAAAGGCAGTTCTTTCAATCACTTCGATTCTGCATCAAGTTAAAACATGATTAATGCTAAGTGAGGCCTAAAGATGGCGTGCTTACTTGTTTTTCTGGAGGTTTAAATACCTCAAACTTTGACCAAATTGATTAAAAGTGTTTTGATGTATTGCTGTAATGTGATTGCCTCGCAAATCGAGCTCCCGTAGCCGAGTCAGATTAGAAAGAGCCGTAGTGGGTACTTCGTTTAGTTGGTTTTCTCCCAGCTTAAGCCACTCAAGCGTCTCTGTGTAAGAAAGTAAAATTGGGTTGAATATGAATGGAGTTTGTGGGTTACCTGTAATGAGCAACCTGTTATGCCGTTGAAGGCCAAAGGGTCTATTGAGGCAATTTGGTTTCCATCCAAGTCGATTGAATTAAGGTTTGTGAGCTCTGAAAACACATTTGCTTCTAGAAAGGACAACGAATTGTAGGCCAGATTGAGCGTATCCAATTTGTCAAATGCCTTCAGATTCGCAAAGTCTTGTTGTCGCAATGTGTGAATTTGATTTTCGTGAATTTGAATACGCTTGATATAAATCATATATAACACAAAGTCAGATAAAAGTTTATTAACGTGCCATCTTACTTGAATTGACTTAAGATTGTTTAGTGCCTCGGTTGGGATTGAAGAAAGTTGATTTCCACCTATGTTCAGTAAAGTCATATTCGGACCTATGCCAACGAATGCTTTGGGATGAATATGTGTGATTCTGTTGCCAAACAACGAAAGACGAAGAAGTGAGGCGAGGCCATCCAAGGCTCGTTCACCTATCGATTGAACATAGTTGTAGTTAAGGTTGAGTGAGACTAGCGAAGATAATCCTTTCAATGCTTCCGGTATCTATCAAGATAGAAAGAAGGAGTGTAATTATTAATTAAGCATCATCAAATAATTCAAATTTAAAAATTTTATTTTTGCACTTACATGAGTGAACTGGTTATGTGAAAAGTCAATTGATTGGATGTTAAGTAATCCAGCTAAAGCCGACTCGTTTAATTCTGCCATGTTGCAACTGTGTGCCATCAAATGACGAATATCGATATTGGCCAGTAAGTCAAATGGGAAATTTTGAAGGTAGCTGTTTTTAATTTTCAAATACACCACTGTTTGAGGATTTTTCTGTAAACCAAGGAACAAAGCGCGTAGTACATCTACTCTGGCCCCTATGTATATTATTATTATTTAAAGCATATACATTGAACAACTGATTGGAGATGACTTAATGCAAGCAATGTGAGCACTTACCTTCACAAGAGATCTCCAATCCCTTGGTGATCTGATTGCATGAACATGGTTTGATAGTGGCCCGAGATGGGCAAGCTTGAACAAAGCCAATCATGGGCTGGAGTAGGTAGAGAAAATGTAGCAAGGTGCCACTGAGGAAGACCAAGAGAGGCAAGAAGTGTTGCCCAAGGGTTGGTGCGTGCATCTTTTACCGATACACTGACTGGCCTTTTGGCGGATTTCACTTCAAAGAGTGAGCCATGGGTGGCATTTGAAGCAATTGAACCAGTGGGTAAGTGCGAGCACAAGCCCAAATGGGAAGCATGGCGAGGTGGCGTACCTTACTAGCTAGCCTGGTCATCACTGGCATTGCGCCCGGGACCGATTCATTAACTACTACACTCTTTCGGCAGCGCACACTATGCCTGGGCATCAATGGCCACTCCAAGGCCTTCTCGCAGCTTGTCCACTGTGGGACTAGATTGCTTTATATAGCGCCGCATCTTCGCGCTTGGTTGCACATATTCTGCTACCAAACACCAAACAGAGTAATGCCGCATTCTGCTTTATTTTGTTCTTCGCCTCATCTGATCCTGTCTAATCTTATTTGCATTTTACAAACAAAAACATGTAATCCAGTGATCTGTAAAACAAGCTTCTGTAGAAAATGTAAATCTAATAGAATATAAGAAATTGCTAAAGCGCCAGCATCTTATCTAAAATAGACATAAATATAGTTATAAACATTAATTTGTATTATTGCTGCAAAGTGATAAAACTTGTTATTGTCTGAATTCTAGACAGAGCAGGCTCTGGATTCAATGGTTTCCTAACTCTTGAAACAAACAATTTCAGAATTGTTGCACTTTCTAGAAGGATGTTTTAGAAATGATTTTTATTATGACGTCAGTTTATAATATGTTAGATCTTGAGAATGTTTGATAAGATACTCTTTAATGCTCGCGATAAGATAATAAATACGTAAATTTATTTAAAATTATTTATAAATGTGAGTAATTGAATTAATTCTATTAATAATTTGCAACAAAATATTTATAAATAATAAATAACAAATAAAATTCGGTTTGACCTAATTGAAACTTGGCACTGATTGTGAATAGGATAATTTACAAAGGATAAAGGCAGTTGGTGAACACTCTCAATCAATCGTGTTTGAGCTCCTCAATCAAGTCATAGAAACTGGTTGCGAACCAGTCGGTTTCCTTTTTCACCTTCTCACGAATCTGATTGCCACCGAAACCAATGAAGGCATCCTGCAAGTAGAGCATGAGAATAGGGCATGCGCAAACCTGTGCAAAGCTTACCGCTGGGGGACAGGCTTCAAGGTCAGTCACACCATCACCTACCATGGTGACATAACGGTACTTGTAGCGGTTTTTCAAGTACGCTACGACCTTAGCCTTGCCATCCTGCTGGCAGGTGGGTTCCGTCTCATCGAAGCCAGCATAGGTGCCTGTAGCGGCGAACAAGTGGGTCAGTGGGCAAACTCACACTACCACCATCACTTTAACAGTACCATCATAAAAGAATTTGATTCTATTAGCGTAGATGTTCTTATAAGGAATGCCAAGCTCTTTCGCTACTGGCTCGATGATCGAGTAAAAGCCTCCCGATACGAGGTAAACATCGACACCACGGGAATGAAGCACGGACACTAATTCCCTAGGAACAAAGGCAATGAGTTCAATTCAAGTTGTGCTACATCGAGCACCGATGGCGAGAGACTTACTTGATGCCGGGAGTGAAGCGTGGTGGGTGAGTTCGGAGATAGTCAGTGATCATCTCCACTGTGGGCTGGATCAGTTGGAGTCGCTTGTGCAGCGCTTCATGGAAGCTGCAACCACCTCGCATGGCGCGCCGAGTCCTAACGGGCAAAGGTCGAAGTGAGTCTATATGCATCGATAGCACAGTGTTGGGGAATTACATTTCCATAACCTCCTTTTCCTTGTTGGCAAAGATGGCCAACTCATCGATTGCTTCATCACGACAGACGGTAGAGTCGACATCAAAACAGACGGCGTCTGATGAGCGAAATACTTCGCGAACAATGTGCTCTTGGCTTTTGTACGACATGACTCCACACGTTCTGACCTGTGGTTTCACTTGGCAATAGTCCTTGGCGATGCGACTCAGCAGCACTCTTGACATGCACTAAATCTGGATTAAGCAATAACGCGCATGTTAGACATCCGAAAGCAAATAGCGAGTACGTTAACTCGAGGACTCTCTTGGAAACCAATGAGCCTTTTATATTATATGATCACATCACACTATAGTGATGCCGAGTGAGCGACAAGATGACTGAGCGTGAGTGAAGGACCGAGTGTCATCGACACTGTCAGTGGAGACGCGTGTGGGCACAGTGAGTACCGGCTTGGCTTGGTGTACAGGAGGACAGCGCAGACACACTCTGCTGTCCACTGACGCCAACTCTGCCTGGCTCAAACTGCCTCACACCGGGACCGCGCTAGCTCGCCCATTTGGTCCACATATGCCACTCGACTCTCGTGTCCAACTGCATTGCACTGCACTATCGTACTCCGCAATCACGCCATTTGATAGCTCACACTATCATACTATTCGCTAAAGATGCTAACGTCGAGTCGTTCCGGTTAGATCCAGTGGTGCTAGTGGTAGATGGAACACAGATTCCAAGTTCCCGACATGTTCCATTTTTTCACTGCAAATGGCACAATTCAGGCAGAAAACACTTACATCGAATTTGTCGTAATGAAGAGCTGTCGGTGAAACTTGATTAAAGAAAACTTAAGCAACAGCTTGTTGAGAAATGTAACACTAGGTAACCAGTGAGGAGCAACTTATGGCAAGCTGAGCTCGAGTGAGAAACACTAGTGCTCCTGATCAGATCAGTTGCCAACTATGGTGCTTGAGTGGCCGAATTAATCTGAATTTATGGCCGAGAGAAGTTGCCGCTCGACAACTGCTGGTTTTCGATAAGGTCTCTTGATTTGAATTCGCTGCTGCCGCACAGCGGCTGCTCGGTGCGGCTTGTTGCTGACGCCGACCATGGTAGTGGTGGTGAGTCGGTGACGTAGATGGTCAGCGATCACGTTGAGAGGCACTGCCATGCTTCATGCCTCTTGCTCACGCGAAACGCTCCTACTGATGATACACTCGCCATCGTTGGCGCTCGCTTTGATTGGCTAGACAACCTGACGATTTGATGTCACGAGAGATTATGACTTGACTCTTCAAGGTAACTCCTGGCAACTACCACTTTATCCTTGAGATGGTCAGTGGGGAGTGCACCAAGCGTGAATCGGCCAATCAAGACAAAACGCACCAGAAGACGACTTGGTTACCAATCACTCCCGTCTGCACGGTACATTCATCACGCTAGTTCCCAACCAATCAGCCCATCTCAGTTGATTACTCATACCGCGAGTGTCCCTCATCTCAGATAACCAATGGCCTTAGGAATTGTATAATTAACATCATACAAGCTTTTACGTTAGGTATCACTCTTCCGCCGCATGATCGTAGAATTAAGAATTTCCCGCCAAATCACATGCAGTAAGCTGTAAGAACACTTTCCATCAATAACAAAAAAGTTTAATAGCCGTCTCTAGTGGCTGATGCCACACAAGTCTAGCATTTCAGCGCAAATATCGCTGTGACCATCTCGATGGCGCGATCTCTAGATCTGCACCCATCACATATCACCAGGAACATTTCGATCCTCCATCCTAGGTTGAACGCAATATATATAACTAATAAGAACATGGATGATAAGACAATTAACAACGGGGTGGAGAGTGCTAAGCCGATAAAAACTGCCTTAGCAATTCTCCAGTTTTGTAAAAGTCATTACAATGACCTTCAGGTTATAATTTTAATGTGAAAAAGCATGTACAAGTATCTCCTGTAAGCCGATAAACCAATGGCGATAAGCAAGTAGACTGAGGTGCAGACAGGCTGTCTAGATGGAGTCTTTTGAAGTTGCTTGGTAGGGCATAGCACTGTAATCAGCCCAGTTGCGCGTTTATTTATATCAGTTGGACAAATTGTAACTAGCGTCAATTTCATCTATACAATGCAACACTGTGCCATATCCTCTTCTATTCGATGCTGTACACAGCTTTGGGCTGAGTATGGTCATAACATAATGACGAGAAATTAGTAAACAAATAATCACTTAGTGCTGCAACTACCCACCAGAACATAGATAGTAGACGAAATCATCTGATTGATGTAATCGACGCTGATAGGATTCTTACCAGCTAAGTGAACCGTGATTTCCAGCCGGGGTAACTCTTGCAGGCCGCATGAGAGTGGAAAAAAAATAAAATTTTGCTCTTGATATCCCTTGGATTGTATTAAAATTTTCGCCTAAAGATCACACAAATTGATCATCAGTGAAAACCATACCAGAGCAACATACCAGCCGATTTCCAGAAGTCATAAAAAAATCCGAAGACCCAAGTATTATCTCAGCCAACATGTCCACATCGAGGCGATTGTGAATTATGTATTTAGCCAAGAATGGCTGCCTAGCAAAGCTTTGCTTGGGTAATTGCAGTTCCACAAAGACAATAGAAGAGTTGATAGAAACTATGGGAAGCTGATAGATGCTTTCCGACATAACCAGACTTGAATCCATAGCACAATTCTCTTTGCGTACCCACTTGACCCTGTAACAACCAAGAGATAAAGGACTAGAAGATTCGATGCAACTTGACAGAGTGAACACCTCTTGCAAAGTAGAGCTTGCAGGAAGAGAGCATGGAAATTGGTTGATCGCTGCTCGGGAAAGTGTCCGTAGATGTTCCGCAAAGTACGGTACAATATCTTGTATGATAATCTCATTTAGCGGAGTCAAATTAAGTCTCAAACAAAAAGGCTCGTCGATGCGAATATTTGCAGTATCAGATGTGCCAAAATTAGAAACTGTACTCGATACCATAAATGGTTCGATTGCATTAATCTTGGAAATGACACGATGGTTTACATAAAGAAATTGCATCTTCTTATCGCGTTCAAAAAGAAGATCATAGGCAAAAGCGAAATCAAGCGTTTTGTTGCCAGCGGTAGGTGTGCGAAGAATTAAATCTTGCGTAATCGTTTCCCCAGGCTTCAGCTGTTCCGCAATTATCCACATGTCACTCACTTGACACAGTTGACCATTCTCTATTGCAAACAAACTGTAGCTAGGGTCGATTTGTTCGTCTGGAGTCAAAATTTTAAAACAAAGTTTAAGTTTAGATATCGGGTACTTTTCAGTTGAAGTAAATTTCATTTGAATTGGAGCATTTTCATTCACAAATATATCTTGCGATTGTACCTCAACTAATAGTTTAGAAGTATGTTCCAAAACCACAGCGGAGATTTGTTCTTCAAAGTGCTTGAATATACTAGTATCAGTTTTGTCTGGTATGATCATCAGAGATGACTTGGTAGAATTTGTGACTACCCATTTGAAAGTAAGCACTAACTTGGTTCCCATCTTGATCACAATTTCATTGATCTTAATCTCTTTGCCCAAATCTTCCAACTGTGGCATCATTTGAAAAGTGAATCGATTCATTGAATTGGCCTTAAGAGTCACTTGACTAGAGTCTATTAAATGATATAGATTATCGTAGTGAGAGTTGTTAAATTTTAAACCTATACTAAGATTGTCAATGTCCAATGGAAGGTGGTTAAATATAAGCAAAGATATGTTGATCTTGTCATCAATATCGTAACGATTGGCAGTGAAAGCAACTTTACACTCAAAACAACCCAACTCTCTGTCCATAGCAATTAGAACTTCGTGAGGACACTCCTTTTGAATTACACTCTGAAGCATAGCACACCATCGTTCTTCTAACAGTTCACTTGTCAACATTTGCAAAGGTTTGAATTTGGAATCCAATAAGCTGAGAATACATTCAAGCAAATCGATTCTTTCTTGGTTAGTGATCGTCTCATTGGACAGCATTTCAAACCCACATTTGATAAAGTTGTCCAAGTCACAAGCCTGGTAAGCAGCACTCATAGCAAGATGTGCCACTTTAAAATAGAGAACCTGCCACTTCTCGTCGCGGTAGAATGGTAATATGTTTGTGAAATAAGTCAATGCCTCGTTATAGTTTCCTAGTTTGTAATACTCTTCCCCAATTAAAAACTTTAAGTATTGCATAAACCGAGGTTTCTTGAATTTTTTGATTTGACTCAAGACATTGCTGTAAAGTTTAATCAATAAAGCCTAGATAAGTGAAAAGAATCAAATAAATGAAAGTGTCAAGTTGGAACATTAATAAGTACCGTATGATCAACCAGTTGCTCTTCGTACTGCAGAGCCTTCATTCCCAACAGATCTTTTTCAGGCTCGTTGTCAGGATCTCTAGGCCAAGGTAGTTGTCCAACATACTCAGTTGGTTGTTCTAGAATAGATTTCATTCTACTTATTTCTTCTGTGGGTTCATTTTTTAGATGGCTAAAGCAGCTAGCCGCTCTACGTCTTTCAATCAAATAGAGGGCCGATTCAAAGTAATATACACCGGGGTGTTGTGTTGGTGATGGGGCCAGCTTTAACAGATTGACTGCCATATCGAATAGCTCTGCAAATAGGTAAAATTGCTTCGAAAGCCAAGCAAACTGTTCAAACTCAATTTGGTTGGAGATATACTTGTCCTGAAATATATCAATATGCTTCTTGAAGTAAGAGATCGCATCGAGGGGATTGTTAAGAAAAAAGCAAAGACGACAAATCTTGTAGTTGAGCAAACAAGCCACTGTTTTGATCTCGGAAACATTGGCAGGAGTTTTACGAATTTCCATTAAAGAAGCATAGGCGTTTTTGTAGTGTCTACACATCACACAAAAATGATTCATCTCAAATATAGTTTAAAATTATTACATACCCAAGTGCATTACTGTATATTTGTCTGGTTTCGTGAAAAAACCCAAGCTTGAATTCAAGTCTCACAAATAAGTAGCACTGAAGAGACTTATTTAGCTGATCTTTGTGCGATTTAACCATTTTCGCTTTGTTTGCATAATAGCTTTTAGCCAGTTCATTTAGTGAATGTTCGATTCTAAGTTTAAAAAAATATGAAAAAATTGTTAAAAATCGAGAAGAGAAGCATCACCTTAAAATGTATGTTGACATTAGCGTTTGATCATGAGTTTGCACCACAAACAAGGATTTGAGATTGATGTCGCAAGAAGCGCATAGTTTGGCAACGGTGTCTTTGTATAGTAGATCATCTAAATCATCGTCATCATAAATAATAGAAGATTGAAATCAAAAGGCCCATTCTCACCCGTGATGGTAGGTTGAGTAGTCAAAAAGACTACCACAATTTTGGTCCCTCTTCCCAGAAGTGACTGGCGAGTTGAGTTGATATGCTCGAAACAAGCTCGTCGCCATTCATCACTTTGAATCACTTCCAAGCACACTTCTTCAAATATCACAGCCACTGATGGTACCTCGAACAGGTGTTTAGCCAGCCAACTCTTTTTGATGATACCACTTGGTATGTACCGTTCATACGATTTCTGTGTGAAAGCATATTGCATCATCTACCAATATATCCATTGAGAATCAAAGCACGTACTTTGCTTTTGGCCGGAGTGAATGTGTGGTCACTTGTGATCAATTTGTAGTAGATCGATGGTCGTTCTGCCACTCGGTTAATCGCAAACGTGTTCCATACTTGCGAGTGAAGAGGCTTTCCAACATCTAAGCCAAACAAAGCAACCAAAGGCACCGGACTGTAGGCGATTTCTTTTAAAGTCTCATCCATTGTTTTGTGAAGGGTTTTTGAAATAATTAAAATGAAACAATCCAAGCCGGCGAATCAAAGCAAAACATACAAGGCCATCATCTGGTAAGTTGCACTATTTTGACTGCATAACTCGACAGTCGAGAGAGCTCTCGAGAGAGTTAGCCAGCTGCGCGAGAGTTTGGTGCATGCATGGCGCGAGGCTTGTGACAACGAGCCAAGCATCATTACAGCTTCCAGGACAGACGCACACTTTCTGGTCTCTTTGACATGGTGCCAAACCCAATCACAACTTGCCAATCATCTCTAAATATACCCTTAACTGTAAAGTTGGTGTGAGTTTTAATTTTTACTTTATATTTGTTAGTTACTTTTGATTTATTTAAATGTATAGTAAAAAACTAGTTTTGGCTTAAAGACCGAAAAGAGTTGATAAAATGATTCGGTAGATTGGATTTGACTAATGAAAAGATTTTCCCTCCTAAAGGTAGAGACACGTGGTGATTGGAGAAGTAGACACTTTAGTGAGTATGGCGATCGCCTCATCGCGGCCAGTATGTTACGTATCAAGTTAGAGGTGGAGTCAGAGGGAGAGTGATGCTGCAAATTTGTCAACTTGTAATTCATGCACAGAGAAATAGCCGCCACTCTGTACGGTATTTAATTTGAATTTCGATTTCAACCTGACACAATGGCAGGTGAAGATCAACACGAAGTTTTTCTTTACATCTACGATATGTCCAAAGGCCTTGCTCGGTCATTGTCCTCACTCTTCCTCGGTATGTCTTTATTTTTTTACAAATAAAAAAATAATTTTTTATGTTGTTAATTTCAGGCAAAGAAATTCCTGGAATTTGGCACACTGCAATCGTTGTGTATGACCGTGAATATTTTTTTGGTGGAATGGGAATCGAAAGTTGTAATGTGGTAAGTAATTGTGTTCGGAGAAGTTAATTAACTACTAAACGTTTAGACAAAAATTAACTTACACGAGTTAATGTTGCATCATTCTAGGGAAGCACAAATATGGGAGAGCCAGATCAAATTCTGCCACTTGGTCCAACTCATGTTCCGTATAGTCTTTTTCTCGAATATCTGTTTTCTCTTGGTGAATCCAGCTTTGCGTAAGATCAAATGAAAAAAAATAATAGTGCGATTTACGGATTGATTTAATGTATTTGTAGCCCGCACACCTACAATTTATTCGAGCACAACTGCAATAATTTCAGCAATGAACTCGCCATGTTTTTAACTGGCAAAGAAATTCCTCAGGAAATTTTAAATCTTCCCAACGAGTTTCTCTCAACGTATGTTCAATATACTATATCTTCTATATTCCCCAATGGCACTTTATGGGTTCTATTTTTAATTAGGTGGCAGGCAACTATTCTGGCATAGATGAACTTTATTTTTGGCTATTGCTCTCCTTTTCTTGTAAATTCTAATCTTTAATAATTTTGTTGTTACTTCCTAGTCGTAGTGTATAATTTTTTATCTGATCTTTAAGCATTTAAGTTGTTTATTTTTTATTATTTGGAAAGAATTGAAACAGTGCACTATAGTGTTAGTGGGTACGCATTGTTTATTTATTGAAAATGTTTGCATGTTTTATGTGGTTATGCAACATGTGCAAGCCCAGTCGATTATATTGCAAGCAAGCCTAGTAGAGGCTGAAATAGAGGCGCACTTGGATGTCGTCCAGAGGCAGCGTCTAATTCCGGACTGATGTCTCTGTGAGACTGAGACTGACTGAGTTCATTTCTTTCACATTAGACCTCTCGGGCAAACGTTTAGGCAATATTTGGACTCGTTTACCATCAGGCCTCAGGGCACCGGAGTTTCCTTCCACAACCCTCAAGAAAGGTTGCCGAATTCAGTTGAAGAGCCACTTAGAGAACTAGACAAAGTAATTGACGAGGCAGCAAAGTCCCACCCAGAACCAAGCACCAAGATGTCTGAAGCTGAAGCTGAGGTTACACCGGCTGTCGATACCAATGCCGATGAAGACGAAACTCCTGACACTGGAATTTCATCTGTTTCTACTCGGCGAGCTTACAAATACGACGATCCACCCATTGTTTTCAAAGATGTCGATGTAAGATAATCAAAAATGAGACCTGATTGTATACTAACCAAACAACGCATTTTGGAATTAACTAGGGTCTTGCCGCACTGAAGAAAGTGGAAGAGATGATAGTTAATTTGTTGAATCCACAGCAGCAACAATTCTTGAAGGAAATTAGTGACTATCTCCAATCTGACTCGGGAGCTTGGGCTATAGGTGATGAGCATTTAGAGCTAATCGTATTCTTGCTCAGGTAAAATAAGAGCAATTTTTATGTTTTGGTTATGTTAATTTTGTATCGAGTCAATTTCTAGTGGCGGCGAGGGCAAGTTTGCACCTAATGTGACGCTGCTCACACTTGAAGTACTGCAAGCGGCTGCATTGAAGGAAGACGTCGTGTTGATTCTACATCAAGACCGCAAGGATCACCGAATAATGAGCTACATCAACAAGATAGAGAATTTAACTCTGGCAGAGCAGGAGGAGGTGGTGAAACTGCTGTGTAACCTGTGCGGACAACCCTCAACCATTGACTGGTTGTTGTACATCTCAGAGTGGACCGAGAACGATGGCCACTCTTCGAGCAATTCACGGGTGACGGTCCGTGCAGCCGTGCACACTCTGCTCAATGATCAACTCACCACTCTTCAACGCAATGGCGTCTATCTCATCTACAACTTGTCTCTCAAGGAGGTCTTCGAAGACGTCTCCATTGAGCTCGCCACTGCTCTTCTCCAGTACTTGCACAGTGACGTGCCAGACGACCAAGGTAAAGATTTTGATTATCATAAACAAAGGTCATTCCAAATTTTGAAAAAAACTGTTTAAAATTCAACTGAACCTAGTTCTTACACGATGTCTTTCTTGCACCAACTCACCATTGACATTGTGTTACATTCTTCTTGCAGCACTTCTTTGCCTCACCGCAATTTGTCGCTTTATCGAGATTAGCATGAGCGATGTGCCGGCACTAATCAAAATGCTTGGTCCCGACTTTGCCAAGTACAAAGGCAAAAATGAGAAGATGGATAAGCTTGTGGAAGAGATTGAAAACAAGACCGCCAAGCTCCCTTCTTTTGGCTAAAAGTTTCTTTACACATTTGTACTTTATTACTACTTTATCTTGAAATCAAACTTTTATGCTTTTGTATAACGGGAAAATAAATTTTTTGTTAAAAACAATTTTCAATCGAAGGAGGTGGTGGTAGGATACACTTAGTGAAAATGAGAGTGCACTGCATTATGTTATTTTAATAAAAATAAAAAATGTATTTAATTATTTTATACTGTAAAGCAAAACCGACAACTTTGTAGAGTGAGAAAAGTGGAACAAAAATTCAATTCATGTTGCAAAATATGAAAGTGTAATGCGCATGCGCACTCGTGTCAACTGGCATGCTAGCATGTTTCGTCTGTGTGCATAAACAATGCAAAGACTACACCGCAATAGATCTCGTGATTGAACAGTGGACAGCCTTGCATTTGTCATGGATTTGCAATTGATTGTGGAGCACAATTCAGACGATGACGAACTTGAAGCCGGTGAATTGATTGAAGAAGATGATGAGGACGAGTCTGGACTAGACAAACCAGGTGGTGAGGAACCAATGGCAACAGATGTGGGTGGAGAAGAAGAGGAAGATGATGATAGCAGTCATTCCGATTCGGAGACAGAGTTGGACTCTGATTATGACTTTATCGATAACATGCTTGAAGAGAATGTTGACGACGAGTCATTGAAACAGCCTTCTTTAAAGAGGAAGTTTGACAATATAGAAAATACCAAGAGACATGAAATTAGAAAACGAACAATATTAATCAGTAAGTGAAACAATTAGATTTTGTTTATTTATTACATAATTTTGGTACAGAGCGTGATCAAGATCATTTTGAGATATTACCCGAAGGTTGGATTGAAATCACTCACTTCAGTGGCATGCCTGTTTATCTCCACAAAGAATCGCGAGTTTGCTCAATGTCAAAACCATATTATCTCGGTTCAGGTAGTGCCAGAGTAAGTTTATTTTCCCCATATTATAATATTAAAAAATCAATTGATTGATTGTTTATATTATTTTTTTAAGAAACATGAAATTCCAGTTTCAGCTATTCCATGTTTGCAATATAAAAGGGACCTAGAGAAGGAACGCAAAAAGAAAGAAGAAACCTTGCGGGAAAGTGGGTTGGCTCCAATTGCAAAAGTGCAAACATTGGAAGAGAGTAAGAGAGAGAAGTCTCTGGATTTTGTCGCAGTCAGGGAGTACTGTGGGAATCTGTTTGAATTCAAAACAGTCACTATTCAAAAGTTCAAGTAAGTTCAATTAGAGTCGAAGGAGACAACTGTTAATCATACAGATTGGTGACAGGACTTGGGCTGAGAGACGCAAGCATGCTCAGATGAAGAAGTTGGCCCAACGACCATCGCTGCCTGAGTCAACTAAGCTGATCACTTGTACCATTCCCAAAAATGCTTCTTCTACTTTAGGAAAGGCTGTTAAAAAAGGTGCATAATTAATGTTTTTTAACAAAGGATTCTTGGTCGATTTTGTGACATAAAAATTACTTTAATTATAGAATTTATCATGAATCCTGCCGGCAAGTCGGATGTTTGTATTTTACATGAGTATGTTCAGCATACTGGACGAACGCAGCCTAAATATGTTTTTCAAGAATTGGGTTTGTTTTTTGTCTTATTATTGTTGTAATTAATTAATTAATAATTGAGAATTTCATAGAAAATGTGAGCAAGCCATACTGTGCTACAGTAATAATCAACGACATGGAGTATGGAAAAGGATACGGAAGCAGTAAAAAAGAAGCTAAAACGGAAGCAGGTGTGATTGTTCAATATTATAATATAAATCTAAACGGAAATACTTATTGAGTGCTACTTATTTGGCAGCTCGTGCAACATTGGATATTCTAATACCCAATCTGAACAATAGTTCCAAAGAAGAAAAGACAGACTTACCAAACGATTTGAGCGTAAGTAAATCGAGTCTACTACTTTTCACTAGTTAAACATAAAAATTTAGTTTTTCGACAACATTGACATTGATTCGGATCGAGTTCGCGAACTATGCGAAAAGGCCGGTCAATTTTCTCCATATCAAATTTTGGTTGAATGTCTTCGTCGGTATGTACATGTAGTATAATAATGTGCAAGTTTATTACTCAATTACTGTGATCAGACATCAAGGTATTGGGGACATGGACATCAAGACTGAGGTGAAGATGTCGAAGCATCAAAAGAATGAATTCACCATGACAGTAGGCGAGAAGTGTGCCACGGTGAGGTGCAAGAACAAACGAGAAGGCAAGCAACTAGCGGCACAGGCCATTCTCAAGGCTTTACACCCTAACCTCAAATCTTGGGGTGCCATACTAAAGCTCTATGGACGAGGCTCTTGTAAGACACCCAAAGAGAAGAAGGTACTTTTAGGGGTTTCTTCAATTCAAGTTCCCATTGAATTATTATTCAATTTTCTTTTTTTAGGAAGAAGCCCAACAAATCACCGAACTTCAAAATACTGCTTGCTCCAATAAGCCAAACTATGCTATTCTTAACAAGTTAAGAGAAGAGATGCTTAAACTTAAGAGCAAGCCAGAACCTCTGGTAAGACCATCTCTCTTTATCATCTTTCATCAACTCTTATATTGGTTTATCTTTATTTTTACAGAATTTGAATGTTGTCCCAATAAACATTCAAATTTCCTCCGACGATAAATAGGAGATTTGTCTTTATATTATATGATATATATTGCAATCTATAAATAAACATTGAAATCTTTTGTTTTAAAGTCGAAATATTGCAATCTTTCATCTTAGTGTCATGGGGTGCAATACGGTGTTTTCATAACACGACTGAATAAATATTAGTCTAAAATAAAAGACACTCTTAATTTTTCTGCAAAAGATATGTTTGAACATTCAACTAAACCACGACCACCTGTAATAGATTATTTTTGAGTCATATTTAAAACTCGGTCAAAGATTTCTTTAATAGTGATACTTTAAATAGAACACAAAAACAGAGTTAATAAAATGGCCAATTTGTGGATTATTTCAACCCTTTGTTCAAACAGTATTATAATTAAAATTATTATTATTAAAAAGTTAGGTAGACAAGTTATTTTTGTTTCTAAATCCTCATAATTACTGATTAATAAAAATATATTTTAAAAAAATGAAAATATATTTTAAACACTATTAGTTGCGAAATTTAATTTGTGTACATAACTTTCTATTCATTTTCTGTTTAACAACATTGCTAGCATCTTGGATCTTACTACTCGGATGTGGTTTGATTTGACAAAGAATGATGTTTTTAACAATCTAATCGCAAATACTTTTATTAGTTATGTAAAGTTTAGACTAGACTTAGAACCTGATATTTGATTCAATCGAACAAGTTTCCCTAAGAAATCTAAAATATTGTATTTTAAACATAATTTTGAAAATTATATTATTATTGAACAATTTAGTTTCAACAAATGAAAGAAGTGTTTGACTAGATGATAAAGAGCACTGAGTTTATGGCGGCTTATGGTGAATAGAGATAGGAATAAATCGATAGTATCGATGCCGCAACCGATCGGTTCTTGCCGAGTGGGCTGAACTATTGTATTGTAAGTGCCAGTGGTGGCTGGCAATTAGGCCGAAAGCCTGTCGGAGTGAGCCTCGCGGCAGTGTGAAAGTAGCAGTGTTTACACTTATTCGTTATTATTATAAATGTACGCTTTAACTGTTTTTCTAAAGTTAGGGCTCAGAAGCTAACCGGGCGACTACATCAGAAGAACACGAGCACCGAGCCAGGACGGTGCCACCAACGCATTGCTCGCCTCTGCATCCAAGGTATATCCGCGCGGGTTGTGTGCCACTGGCTTCCCTCCCTCCCAGTGGTATGTAGTGATTGCACTTAGTTTGCTATGGCTTAAGCTCTAGCGCACTCCGGTGTAGATAGGAGTCGTCTCTCGTTTATCGTTTCCTTTTCATCAGCCGGCGGGCTTCAAACCAAGTAACGCGGTTGCCTGCAATTTGCCCAGTGATTTTGACATTTGCCACTCGACCGTTGTCATACGGTGGAGACTCCGCTTATCAACCAGCTTCATTTTTACTCATTTTTGTATCTCAATCATTAATACTTCCTATGTGAGTTTATCAAAAGGCACAGCCCGTAGTCTTTTTTGATAATTGAGTTGCGCGTACGATCAATTGGCTCATCCGTACGATCAAACGGTGTGCTGTCATTGGGTGTGTAATTTCTACCCAACTCTTTTCTCACGATTTTATTGGAAAAATTACAACTAAATACTTATGTCAACGCTTTCTTGCTATTTTCTAACTAGATTACTTCAATTAATGAAATAAGTTTACTACTGAATTATTTAAATTTCAAGCAAATTTGAATCTTTAACGAATAACCAAGGTAATAATTTGAAAATAAATACATTGAAATTTGAGTCAACGTTTATTTTGCAATGTATTTGCATTGCAAACTTTTTATATGATGACTTGACTTTTATTAATTGTTCAAGTTGATTTTGTTTTTAGGTGCACACCAATAAAAGATGGCATCTCGAGGCATTGTTCGAAATAGCAAGTTTCGCCATGTGTTTGGTCAAGCCTTAAAACGAGACAATTGTTACGATAATATACGAATTTCGAAGAATTCGTGGGATTCTAACTTTTGTGCGGTCAACCCCAAATTCGTGGCGATTGTCATCGAAGCTGCTGGTGGTGGTGCTTTTTTGGTTTTACCATTAAAACAGGTAATAATTTCAACACTATTGCAGTAAAACGACAGTGATGATTCTAAAAATATTCGTGTTCTTTACAAAAAACATTTTAGAATATTGCAGCTTTGCTTCAAATTGCATGGCATCAGGCCAATTGCTAGCTATATATATTACTGATTACAAGGTTTTTTTGTGAAATCGTCATTGCAATTGTTAAAAGTTTATATTTATCTTAACACACTTGAGTTTATTCAAGGCCAGTTTTGTATGACCTCGTTAATTGGTAAACTAGAGCTAACCTTGGCCATCTTATCTGATCAATATTAGTTTAAGAGAAGAGTACTATATTTTTAGGTAATTAAATAGAATATATAGCTTAATAATAAAGTGCTTTTAAATTGCAGACTGGCCGTATCGATGTGAACCATCCTTTGGTAGCTGGCCACAAAGGACCTGTGTTGGACATAGCGTGGTGTCCCTTCAACGACAATGTGGTGGCTAGTTCTTCGGAAGATACCACCGTAAAGGTGTGGCAAATTCCTGACTATGGCTTAACTCGCACCTTGACTGAACCAATCGTGGAGTTGATTGGGCACCAACGCCGAGTGGGTTTTCTTAGCTGGCACCCGTCCGCCAACAACGTTTTGCTTAGCGCTGGCAGTGATTGCAAGATTATCATCTGGAATGTTGGAACTGGCGAACTTCTTTCTGCCATCTCACTTCCTGATTTGATATTTCACGTTTCTTGGTGTTGGAATGGTGGCCGAATTGTGACTACTTCGAAAGATAAAAAGATCAGAATATTTGATCCAAAAACTGGAGAAATGGAGGCGGTTAGTTTTTTATAATAACTTTGTTATTTGAAGCAATAACAAAGGAATATATTTTTAGGAAGCTGATGGACACGATGGTGCCAAGCCACAACGAGCAATCTACTTACGAAATGATTTAATCTTTACCACTGGTTTCTCCAAAATGAGTGAACGTCAATATTCTTTGCGCAGTGAAGCTGGCCTTGAACCGATTGTTCTTGAAACGTTGGATACTAGCAATGGCGTTTTATATCCTTTCTATGATGCTGATGTTAATTTATTGTATCTTTGCGCAAAGGTGATTAATCCAGTGATTGATACCAAATGTTGAATGTGTTTCTAATTGATCTGTTTTGCAGGGAGATAGTAATATACGCTACTTTGAAATTACCGATGAACCTCCATTTGTTCATTACATCAACACTTATCAATCAAGCGAGCCACAAAGAGGCATTGGCTTTATGCCTAAAAGAGGCTGTGATGTTCACAACAATGAAATTGCTAGACTTTTTAAGCTTCATTCTCGAGGCTTGTGTGAAGTAATCTCATTTACTGTGCCAAGAAAAGTGAGTTAGATAAGTTATTAAAAATTATTGCTGAAATTTTCTGTTCTTAGTCCGAGTTGTTTCAAGATGATCTCTATCCTGATACTCCCGGTGATACACCAGCTCTAACAGCTGAAGAATGGATTTCTGGTGAAGACAGCGAACCTATTTTGGTAAACAAACTTTAAATTTTTACTCAAAATAATTTTGTGACTGCGCAGCAATACTGACAGGCTTTGTTAGGCAGTTTGTTTTTTTTTATTTAAATTAACTATTTGTAAATTGACAATTATAGGTTTCTCTGAAAGAAGGATTTCAGTCGACAAAGAAGCAAGACTTGAAAGTGGTGAAGAAGCCTAAGCCAAATATATTAGACAAGATGCCAGCGAAGAAAGCTATGTCGTCGGAAGGGAAAGAGTCGAGTCCCTCGCCACCGTCCGTTTCTCCCCTCCCACCACCCGGCATGACACCTGAACAACAACAAAAAGTGGATGAGTTAGAGAGAGAATTGCATAAGATGAAAGCTATTGTGCTCAAACACGAGGTGAGAATTCGTGACTTGGAGAAGACTTTGGTCACCCATGGAATCAGCTTGGCAACTGATCAAAATGAAGCCCACAGCAAGGACGTGAAGAACAACGGAGATACCACTACTCATTGAGCTACTTAGCGTAATGAGACAAGACCCGTGCCATTGCCATTGCAAGGACATTCGATTTATATTTATTCTTCGTACCGACAATCGTGCTCAACATTTGCACTAATATAATAATTTATTTTATTAATTATTTTATCCAACTATTTTATTTGCTTGTCTAACATTTATATTGTATTATTTTAAATTGCACCTTTAAATGTAAGGACTATACTGTACTGAACTGGACCCTTACTCTATTGCACAATCGATGAAATAATAATAACTAAGTATAATTTTGCTAAGACCAAATAATCATGAGTGACATGAATGGGTCGAGTACATTTATGGGCAATGACTGTCAATGAGTGTGTGCCTGTGTCAGTTGTCATTGGGCTGAGCGATAGCCGTGTGCGGCATAGCAATCTCACCGTTGCTAGCAGCGAGGCGTGCACTCTCTTTACTCCTGACTCATCGCGAGCTGCGCAGCCCAAAACCCCCCACAGCACAGCCCTAGCCTAGGGCACTGATTGAAAGGGCTTGGGTTGAGAGGGAACAGCAGTGAGAGTGGCACTGACCGAGGGCAAAGAGTGCATCACTCTTGACACCACTCTTCTTGTTGACCCATTGTTTACAAGTGTGGTTGACTTGGCGCGCCGTATGGGGCGAGACGTCTCAATCGCTCTCACTTTCCATTTCCAAATGTAGACTTTTTGAACAAAATTAATATCATCTCGTCGCATCTAGCCATCTAACCATATATACATTGGCACTCCTCGTTTTCTAATTTTACACTTTGGTCGGCATGAGCACAGCATCTACGTGTGTGCGGCAAGGCAGTGCCATCGGGTCGCAAGCACGCGCATCTCGGCTTGCAACGTTGCAACAGTTTGCTCCTGCTTCAGTGCCACTGCAGTGCCGAGTGCCGAGTGAGGGGCACGGACCAAAGGAGAATCGGTGCGAGGCATCGCGCTAATTGCTCGCCCACCGAACCAATCGTTCGATCTAGATCTTCTTCTATGATCAAGCACATTTCGCTTGTATATAACCCCTTCTTTCTTGTGATCTAGTGAAAATGCCAACTTCATCATTTTGTTGTTGCCAAAATTCAATGATTCGCATTAGCTAGTACGCCAGTTGACAGCAGACATCCGCCAGAGAATGTCATCCGCGAGAAAATGAACTCAACTCAGGATTGGTTCCTGATGACAGGAGACTTAATAATAAATCTCCAATCTACCAAGACAGGTGATCCCATATTAAATAGCAAACAAGCAAAGTGTAAAAATAGCAAACAAAAGCAGTTTTTGGACGGTAACCAAAATCAAGTGAAAAGCTGCGAGGATGTTGAGTATGAAACGAAAGGTGGAGATGAAGATTTTACACCAACATGCAACGAATCTGAAAATAGTCATCACGCGACATTTGACGAACCCGAGGTAGCAAAGCAACCTGCTTCTTCAGAAACATCTAATTCATCATCTGGTGTTGTTGATGAACTGTCTAACTCTCAAGTATCAACTGACAGCTTTAGCCCTTATAAAACCGAATCTAACGAGACGTCATCAACAACTGATAAGTATCTTGAAGACTTCTATTACAAAAAAGAACAAGAGGATAATTATGAAAACATAGGCGACTGTGTTGCCAGTGCTCGCTATTTAAGTAAATCTCACGAGTCTAACTTCTACAATTTGATTGAAGATTCCAAATCATTCGACAATGTATCTCTTGACAGTGAAAATGGTTTCTTCTACAACAGCTCTTCATCCTCTTCAAAGTATATACTCGATCCACCGAGCGTATCAAGACTTGCTAAGCGTCTCTTCAATCTTGAAGGTTTTCAAAAAACCGACGTCTCATGTCACTTGAGTAAAAATAACGAATTCTCTCGTGCACTTGCTGAAGAGTACTTAAAGTTATGTGATTTTTCGGGTCTCAACTTGGATGAAGCGCTTAGACTTTTTCTAAGTAGACTTACTCTGGTTGGAGAAACACAAGATCGAGAGAGAGTGTTGGTTTATTTTGCAAAGCGTTACCATGAATGCAACATAGATAACTCTAATTACTCTACCGATTCGATCCACACTCTAACCTGTGCGTTAATGCTTCTCAACACGGATCTTCACGATGAGGTTACAAATTTACAACTTTTTTTCTATGTTTAAATTTTATTAAAATTTTGTTCTATTTTATTTAGGCTATTCATAGAAAAATGACTTGCCACGACTTTATTCAAAACTTATCTGGATTGAACGATGGTTCAGACTATGATAATCATTTGTTAAAATGTCTTTATTATTCGATTAAAAACAATCCATTAGGATGGAACAGGTAGGAATGGAACGTTTTTTTGTTGTTGTTAACTTATAACAATTTTACCTCTATTTTTCCAGTGATGTTGTGGACGATGGCAAGAAAGAAAAAGTTTTTTCCAAGATAACTACCATTTCAAAGACAGTAAGCTCATCATACGAAACTTTTAAGAGAAAATGTAACACTTTAAATATGAATCCATTTGTGGAGGTACCAAATCCGAGCTTTGCAATTGAGTATAAAAAAGGATACCTTAGGCGAAAGTGTTGCTATGAAGCCAACGGAAAGCGAAGTAAGTAATTCTTTGTTCAATGCCTTGTACTACTTGTTTCTCTAAATATATGATAGTGTAGTTTTCCAAACCTAAACCACAATTAAGTAATTTTCCGGAGTTTCGTAGAATGAAAACTCAAACTCCTCAACGACAGCACTTGAAACTCAGGCATTAAAACTTTATAATCTGTTACATGACTGAACAGGGTTGCGTTCGGGTCCAAACAAGTCTATTGGCCATTTTATCCATTGTTGCGGACTCGAGCGCATCCTTGTGACTGAAGGACTTAGTTTATCTGAATACCCAAAATTTTTTATGCAAGACTATTAGAGCTCTAGTTTCAGACAATCTAATCATTATTTAACGGTGTGAAAGTAGGTGCAAGTAACACTCAGTACTCTTATTGTCCGGTAGAACTGTTTTGCTAACAAAATGTTTGCACATTTTATAGCTGCACTTGGAAAACGAGATTGGAAGCTCTTCTATGCCACTTTGCGGGATTTGGTTTTGTATTTGCATAGAGATGAAAAGAATGGATATCATAAGTCGCTAAACGAAAGTTTGACCAACTCGATTCGTATTCATCATGCCATTGCTTCGATTGCCCAAGACTATTTGAAGAAAAAGTTTGTCTTTCGCTTGATCACGGCAGACTTTGCTGAGTATTTGTTTGAGGCGAGGTTTGTGATTGTTTCTTGCGTTGCTCTTCTTGCCTACCATTGACCACTTCTCACTGTCGATTGTAGTGATTCACGCGAGTTACGATCCTGGGTGAATACAATCAACGCCACTGCTGCTAGTCTTTCTGCTCCATCCTTACCGATGGCTGTCAGCTCCGATACTTACAAGTTCAAACGAGAAGTATTTCCTGTTAGTCACACTAAACTTACTTTGGTTAGTTATCACCTACCTCTCATTACACCCCAAAAATAACAATTTAGTATATTGAATACGCTAACTCATTTTTATTCGGTATATTTTATCGAATATATATCTGCTCGATTGATCAACCGAGCATTAGGCTGCGAAGAAAAGAAAAGATATCTGCTACTATCTAAAAAAATATTTCTAATTCCGAATTGCAGATTATAATTCTACTAATATAGATAGTATTTTCTAAAGTTTGATTTGGCTGGCTGGTTCCATAGTTCATTGGTGATTTTAAAAAATCACCAAAAATTTATTCGATTTTTCTAGGTGGTAGCAAGAGATTACGCATTCTATTGTGCATGTTAATTAACATAATTATTATAATAATGACATTTTATACTAAAATTCAATATACCAAATTCTTGTTGAGTAATTCTAGACATCGCATATTTACTATTGTTTTTGAATATTTAGCGAGACCAATTAAGAGATCAAGAAAACAAGTTGTTATCGCTGCAAAAAGAGTTAGAGTTATTACTGGAGAACTCGCATAATAATCGCAAGAAAAACTTTGCTGAAACAGAATCTTATCTGCAACATGAAGTAAGTCAAATTTTCAGTTTATACTTTTTAAATGTATTAACATTTTTTATAGCTTAATCGTTACCGAGTTTATATTTCGTGTTTAAAGTGGAAGTTGGCTAACCAAAACGACCACGAATTGACTACCCATGAACGATCTGGCAGCTATTCCGATCACGACTCCACTCTTTCATAAATTGACTACTTTCTAGTATTTTATAACTTGAATGATTGAACATTGCTGTTATAATTAGAGAACAAATAATTTTAACTCACTTCTGTTGATATTTAATTGTGATATTTACATTTTAAAAAAATATTTGCTTGCAATTTTTTAAATATGTACAAATTGTATAATTAAACATGTGCTTTTTGTTATGAAGTGTCACTTCCTTATGTGGTACCCGAGTAATCATCACATGGAATTTATTGGATTTTGATTCAAATCAGGTATGGGCGAAGACTCATTTCCGAAATCACAGAGCATGACCTAAGGAGCAAGAGAGTAGAGGGTAGAGGGGTGGCCTCCAGAGACAGTCCAGTGATTGGTGTCATTTCAACCCTAAGCCTCCTCCTTATCGAGTCTAGTTTTCGCGATGCTTGTTTCTCGTTTTTCCAACTTTGTTTTTTGTTTTTGTATTCTTCCTCTCTATCTCAACTCGACTTGGATCGACGAAAGGACTGCATCTGCTAAGCCTTACCATGGTAAAGAAGGTATTTTTGATATATTGTACAATCGATCTAATTTGTAATATCTTTGTGCATTTGTCAATTGGACGTTTTAAATTAAAATCAAATAACAACAAAGCTTTAGGCATTATTTCAAAGTTTAATCTGACAAATGCGTCCAGGAGAATTTCAGCGGAAGCCTTAAAACTCCATCAAAATCTTGTAAGACATGGTGTATATGTTATTTGTTAAATTGATATATGTTTGATGTAGAAGGTGGTGCATGAAAATAGAAGTGAACTTAGCGGAAGTAGTATGACACCTGAATGTGCGCACAGAAACAAGCAAATGCGACTGTACTGTGATCACACCCAAGACTATCCAGAAGATATAGTGACTCGAATTGCCAAGTATTACCAGTTCCCATTGGACAGTGTATTCAAAGAGTTGCGTGCTCAAGTGAAATTGAAGGTTGCAACGGTGTCATCCCACGAAGCTCTGGTCTGTGAGTCGGTCACTCGTCGCGTTCGAGTTGGCTGGGCCAACAATGTCAATGGACAATGGCTGGTGGTGCTCAACACTGATCGATATCAGCAACACGTGACTGAGGTGCTGTGTATGCAAGGCAATCAAGCTACCTGCAGCTATGTGCCTGTCTGCTTTCGTGCCAGATGCCTCCAGCGATACAATCTACAAAAACTACTGGTCATCGATCCTCAAGTTCCACACGCTGCACCATTTCTTTCCGAATTCCTTTTTCCTTCCTCTTGTGTGTGTCATGTTGAATTTATTCGAAACACCACTGGCCAAGATAAATAAATTACACCGTATAGATGAGATATTGACCATTAAAGAGTTTCTGGAATTTCAATTTTATCTGAAATGACTGTTATTTAATTATCACATTTTATCAATTATATATTTGTTTTTTACAGCGCGATAAAACACTTGCATGTTTTAAAAACCAAAGACCGAGTCTCTTTAAACCTTTTTGATCTCCAGTTTCTTAATGCTTTACCTGAAAATAAACAAATTTAATATTTAGAAAGACTCTGTCTCCTATGGGTTTACTTTTCTAGACAAAACTACCAGGCGAATCAAAATGTAATTGAACACACTAATTTATTTTGTCTTTCTTATTGTCAATATAAAATACATGGAAACTAGCTAGAGCAAAGCCTTTTGCTTTGCTTTTGCTAAGTTTGAGGGTTTACTGTAATAATAATAATAATAATAATAACTTTATAATAATTGGAATTTTAATAAACTACATGTTAAATTGATTTTTTGTTAATCTATAAAACAAATTAAAAAATTTATAAGTCAAACCGGCCCAGTTTTATGGTTCCAAAATCAATTAATCAATGTTTGGCAAACTTAAAATGTACAATATTTAATCATAATCATTTCAGAAAGTTATATAAGTTTTTCTACAAACATGTTATAATCAATTTTTCAAAAACATGGAATGGAAAAATTATCGAAAAATTCCGCATTTCAGTGCCACGCCTTTGTAAATTGAACAATATCTCAAAACGCCTTTACATGTACAACAAGAGTCTCTCTGCGAGGAACTGCACACTGTGCTTTTAGAGGTTAGGCTCAATTCGAACTGGTTTTCACAAGTCCTCAAAATTCCTTTTAACCTAAGTTAAAGGTTAACCTCTAAAGTGGTACAACTGATTTTTCTGACTTCTATTTGAATAATGTTACAGTGAAAAACTGACTCAAATTCGAATTCAAACAACTCGAATAAGACTATTAGTTTTCCTTTTTCCCTATTGATAACTGTTATGGCGTAATTACCAGGTTATACAGTTACCGTTTTAATTTTTCACTTGGAATTCTTAACATTGGTATAAAAATCGTTTGATTATTTTATTTATATTTATATCTGTTTGATTGTCTGAATCTCTTGAAAGGAGATACAATTCTAGATTGGTTCTATCGATCGATTGTAATATGTGAATAGTGCTTTTATTTTTACTACTTATTAAGTTAATAATAAGTTAATAAGTTAATAAGTTAATAATAATTAAGTTAATAATATTAACAAAATTTATTATAATTTCTAAAACTTCTGATTAAGTTTGAAGATTAACGAGTATCCAAGGAAAGTATTTTGTGAATTGCTTGAAAACTGACTATTTTTGATCGATTCCCAATACCTTCAAAGGGTTCATAAAAATTCCAGGTTCCACCTTAAACTTTCTTAAATTATACTTGTCTAAGTTGTATCTATAGATTATAAAAAAAACATTAAAAACCCTTAGTCCCCTTAATTATTATATTATATATATTATATAAATATAAATAGATAATAAATAAGAATAAATAAAAGATTTGTATGTCGGGGATAGAGAGCTAGTTTGAAACAAAAGAGACAAGAGTGAAAATAGAGTGAGGAGCAAAGTACGGCGGCGTGTGTACACACAGTGGGGTTGCATGCAACGCATCTTTGCAACTAAATTGTTGTGAGGCCAGGTCTTTCTCTCTCTTTCCTCTCTCTCTCTCTCTCTCTCTCGCTCTCAGTCAGTCAGTCTGGCTTACTCATTGTGTCGCCGTCGTCTTCGGTGTAGTGTGTGTGGCACTAGGAGAAGTGAGCCACTGTGAGCGGCACTTGCTTGGCTTTGTTGTCTCTCTCTGTCCGGCCTTTTCGCTCGGCATGACCTAACCACCCTCTGTCCTCGATACCCCTCAGGACTCACTTGCAGATGGCATCAAGAGCTTTCACTTCTCTCTAGTTGTTTGGTTTCATCTCTCATCGCAATCATCACCTCACTTGGTTGCCGCTTCATTAGTACGCATTTTGTCACTTTTTTATTTTATTTAGTAATTCCATTGTTGTTGATTTATTGTTATTACCAAAATACTATTGCGGCATTCATCTGATATTGGTTTTATAAATTTATTGCATAGTATTTATACCAAATAATTCAAGTAATTACACTGCGCTCACTTGTAATACTAACAGAATGTGTTAGTTTATTTGTTCTAATATGTTAAAAAATTGGGGAAGAGATTTACCCAGATCACCAATACAAATCGACGACAACGACGACGAAATGATGGATGTGAGCGAGGACGTTGAGGCCAATAAAGATGGTTTGTGAACGCTTTACTTTTCTCTTGTTTTACCTGTTTGTGTTATTTAGCTGCCTATGAAATGGCAAGTCCTCAAGCTGCATCGGCAGAGGGCCAGGAACCTAACAGCATTGATGAGAACATGGAAGATGGTATGTTGCATTTTTGGTTTTCGCTATTTTTTATTAACAAATTGTGTTTTGATTTAGACGATTCAAGGGCGGAAGCTACTTTTCAATTTAAAATTGAAAATATAAGCAAAGTCAAAGATTCTATGCTAAGTCCTGTAACTTTTGTTCGAAACCTTCCATGGTTGGTTCTCCACTCAATGTTTGAATTTACAAAAGCAATGTTGATTGTTTTTTTCAATTTAGGCGTATTATGGCAATGCCCAGAACGAATCAAAACAATCAGGCAACCTTGAAAAGTCTCGGGTACTTTTTGCAATGCAACGGCGATTCTGATTCAACGTGTGTATTTGAGTTTATTTCCGAAAGGATGAATTTAATGGTGTTATCTTTGATTATACAGTACATGGTCTTGCAATGCTGTTGCAGAGCTTCGAATTAAGGCCCAAAAGGAGGGCGTTGAAGACATGAAAAGAAGTAAGTATATATTTTATTAAATTATTATTAAAAAAACTAATAATTTTATTTGAATTGCAGAAATTTCGCATATTTTTTACAGTAAAGAAAATGATTGGGGTTTCAGTTACTTTATCACTTGGAATGTAAGTTATTATTGTTACATCTGTGACTTAAAATGTTACATTTGTGATGATTATTTCAGGAACTTTGCGACCCTAATAAGGGTTTTTGTAAAGACGATGCGGTTATTCTTGAAGCTTGGGTTCAAGCAGATGCTCCACATGGAGTCAGGTATATTTTTTTCTAATTGCAAACAATATAAAAATATTAATATATCTTTCCAGTTGGGATTCTAAGAAACACACTGGTTTTGTTGGTTTGAAAAATCAAGGCGCGACTTGCTATATGAATTCACTATTACAAACGTTATTTTTCACCAACAAATTGCGCAAAGCTGTCTACCAGATGCCAACTGAAAGTGACGACTCGTCCAGAAGCGTAGCTCTGGCATTGCAACGGGTTTTTTTCGATCTACAATTTTCGGACAAACCAGTTGGTACTAAGAAATTGACCAAATCGTTTGGATGGGAAACACTGGATTCTTTCATGCAACACGACGTTCAAGAGTTGTGTCGAGTGTTATTGGATAACATGGAAAGCAAAATGAAAAGCACTTGCGTAGAGGGAACCATACCCAAATTGTTTGAAGGAAAAATGATGGTAAGTTTTAATTAATATTTTTTTAACAAGTTATAATTTTTATATTAAATATATATAGTCTTACATCAAGTGCAAGCAAGTGACTTTTTCTTCTTCTCGAACTGAGCCCTTTTATGATATTCAATTGAACATCAAAGATAAGAAGGACATTTATGAATCCTTTAGCGATTACATAGCAGTGGAAACTCTAGATGGCGAAAACAAGTATGATGCTGGCGATTATGGACTCCAAGAAGCGGAAAAGGGAATTCTCTTTGAATCATTTCCTCCAGTTCTCCACTTGCATCTTTTGAGATTTCAATACGACCCTATTACAGATACAAACGTTAAGATTAATGATCGGTAATTTTATTAAATTTATTTATTGAAAACTAATTCTTCTGGTGAACAGGTTTGAATTTCCAGAAAAATTAAATCTGGATAAATATCTGTCAAAGCCAGAATCAACGCGGGCGGATTACATCTTACAGGCGGTGTTGGTGCACTCTGGTGATAATCACGGTGGGCACTATGTGGTTTTTATTAATCCAAAAGGCGACGGAAAGTGGTGTAAATTCGACGATGACGTCGTGTCGTGTTGCAACAAAACGGACGCGATTGACCACAATTTCGGTGGCAATGACGAGGAGATTCCCGTGAAGCACTCCACTAATGCTTACATGTTGGTCTACATTCGCGAGAGCGCTCTAGGTATTTGCTTGGTCACAACAACTCGAGTTAGCACCTGCCACTAATTGCACTTTGCCTTATTGAATCTAGATGATGTGTTGCAACCCGTTGACAAAGAGGATATTCCCGATCAGTTGGTCGAAAGATTGCAAGAAGAGAAGCGTCAGGAAGCTTTGAGGCGCAAGGAACGCAACGATGCTCATCTCTTCGGCTCGATCAGCATCTACACGGAAGATTGCTTAATGCATCATAAAGGAGGCGATCTCATTAATATGGAACGAACTCCTTGCTTTGTGTTTAAGGTTCCCAAGAATGGTTCCTACCATGATGTGGTCAAAATTATCTCTGAACAAATGAACTACCCTCCAAATGGTATTCGCTTATGGCCATTTCTTCAACGAAACAATCACACCTTTAGACCCTCTCGGGCCACGATCGAACCCCCTGAGGGCCGGGGAAGCTTTCTCGATAATCTTAACAACTGGAGTATTTTCCTCGAAACTATTCCTCCACACTTGCCTATCAGACCTTTGGCCAACCTTGATAGTAGTAAGTTGTTTGCTATTATAATCATTTTATTTAGTTATTTAATTTACAATTATTTTTAGATTGTGTGATGATATTCTTCAAGTATTACGACGTACAATTTAAATTTTTGACTTATTGCGGGTTTGAACATGTTCACCGTGAAATCTTTATTCGTGAACTTTTTCCCATAGTTCGCGAAAAGGCTGGTTTGCCCAAAGGAACTCCTATCGCTCTCTATGAAGAAGAAGTTCACAATATGTTGAGAGATGTCAAAGACTATGACAGGTTGCTCTTTGAAGTGATCAACCACTTGGCTGATGGTGACATATTTGTCTTTCACCGCGAAGATGTGCCCCCTGACCCGGAATTTCCCACTATCCGAGATTATTACAATGATTTGCAACAACGAGTTGAAGTGCTCTTCTGTGATAAAAACAATCCATCTGATCCTGGTGTTTTAATTGAACTTTCATTGAAAATGGATTACCACCAGTGGGCAAACGCTCTTGCAGTTAGACTTGGAACTGATGCAGCATTGCTTCAATTCTACAAGAATATGAGGTAAATTTTAATTATTATTTTTGGTTTACTCCCATTTGGTTACTTTTTTGTTGTAGCACTTACCGCGAAGGACCTGGATGTGCGATTAAGTACAACTATGATGGAACACTCAGAGATCTTTTATTCTACTTTAAACCTCGTCAACCGAAGAGAATTTATTACCAACATGTATGTTTGATCTGATACTTGTCAACTGCAACGATTTATCCTATTTTCTTAGCTTACCATCAAAATTTATGAGCTTGAGAATAAAAAGGCTTTCAAGTGCACATACGTCAATAGCAAATGCAAGGAAGAGGTAAAAAACTGCCTAGTAAAATGTATAATTTACTTGATAAAATATATCTAATTGTAGAAAGAATTGGAGCTCTACCCCGACAAGCTTGGAACGGTTGATGATTTGCTTGCCGAAGCCAAAAAAGTAGTCGAACTTGGCGAAGATTCGAGCGGCAAGCTACGTTTGGTGGAACTTGGCGCAAATAAAATCAATTTTATTGTCGTCAATGACGCTGTCCTCGAATGTTTGAATCCTCCCACTGGCAAATTCTACCGAATCGAAGAGATTCCTAAAGACCAGTTGCATTTGGATTCTTCCGAGTTCTTATTTGCAGTTGCTCACTTTCAAAAAGAAAGCTATTCAACATTCGGTATTCCATTTTTGATAAAGATAAAAAACGTAAGTTTGACGGTTCTCTATCTACTGAGTATTTGAATAATTATGCATAATGTAACCTACAGAAAGAATCATTTGCTTCTGTCAAAGACAAAATTCAGAAAAAACTTGAAATATCTGACAAGGAATATGAAAAGGTAAGTTAATTGGATTTGGTTAACTAGTTATTAACATCTTGTTGTTTGGTTTAAACCAGTACAAGTTTGCAATTGTTTCCAGTCGCGTTCAGTACATCAACGAAGAGTCTAATTTCATTTTTAACAAAGAAGAACTTGCAAGTTACGGTCATGTCAATGGTAATTTGTCGTTTTAATTTGTTTTATATATATGCTAATTGCTTTACTCGTATTCAGGGATTATCCAACAGCAATTTTCCAAAATATGGTTGGGTCTCGATCACCAAAATAAAACACCCAAGAGATCCCGCTACACGCATCTCGAGAAAGCAATCAAAATTCACAATTAATATCCCGATTCTAAAATAAGTCAAGTTTCTTTAGGTATTTACTATACTAACATTACACTCTTCGTAAAATGTAATTATATTTTATAATATATATACATAAAAAGATAACTTATCATGAGATACATGTATTAAAATTTATGATGATTTAATAAATCGTACTCTTTTAAATTTTGAGTTTGGTTGTGGTTTGCAACAATACTCTGTGTTGGGTATAACGCGTAAAAGGTACTCCTACACACTCATAAATAGAAATTTTTGAAATCAAAAAAAGTTGACAAAATTTTCGATTTCAAATAAAAAAATAATGAAATTCGAATTCAAAAAAATGTTTTTATTTGATTTCAAAAAAATTTTAATTTTTTATACGAAATCAAAAATTTTAAAACTCAAATTATCCGATATTAAAAAAATAAAAATATTTGAAAATAAAAAATTGACCCCATTTTTTGAAATCAAATAAAAACATTTTTTTGAATTCGAATTTCATTATTTTTTTTAAATCGAAAAAATTGGTCAACTTTTTTTGATTTCAACAATTTCCATTTTTGAGTGTGTAGAGTCAACTTTTTAATGTGTTATATCATTCATATCAGATTCATATAGATTCATATAAGTATTTAGACAAAAGGTGATCTTTGGAAAAAACCTTTTGAATGAACTTATGTTAATGAACATGTGTTAATTGGTAAAAACTAAAAGTTGCCAAAGTTAATTTGGGTTAATCTGATAACAGCTATTTAGAATTGAAATATTCGAACTTTTGAATAAACTTATCATAGACATTATTTTTAAAAAATTTAGATTAAGAAAAAAAAGTGTTATTTGGAATACACTTTGTATTGTGGACAATGTTACATACTTAATCTTGCGTCGAGTGCTAATATCCCACACCACCAGAGTTTCATCATCCGAACCGGAAGCGAGCAAAGCCGACGATGGTGAGAAGCAACACACTCGAATGGCACTCTTTGATTCGTGCATCAGCTTGACCACTTGCTCACCAGTCTGTCAGTAATAAATCAACTATATTATTATAAATACTGTCCCGGTTATAACCCAACGTATAACCGCACGTTTCTGATTGTATAACTCGACCAGTCTTTGTCATAGACTTTCAATTTAATTTAAATTTTAAACAATGTAAGTTTATAAAAATTAATGCTTATATGCAGATTTTTTAAAATTGTAGAAATACGAAGCAAACTTTTCTTAAATTGTCACATTAAAAACTAATTTATTGAAATTGAAAGATTGTAACCATTAAACGTGCTCAATGTCAAGTTATAATCCAACGTATTAAGCACGTTTCTGGTTTTTAACTTCACAAATCTTTGTCATAAACTTTTAATTTTAAAGTGTAAGTTTATAAAGAAAAATTTTAAAAAATCAATGCTTATACGCTGATTTTTAAAAAATTGTAAAATTATAAGCCAACTTTTCTTAAATTGTCACATTAAAAGCTGATAATATTGAAATTGTAAGGTTATAACCATTAAACGTGTTTAAGTTATAACCCAAAGTATTAAGCACGTTTCTGGTTATAACTTTACCAGTTTTTGTCATAAACTTTTAATTTTAAAGTGTAAGTTTATAAGCAAACATTTGGGAAAATCAACGCTTATTTCCTTAAAACCTAAGGTTTAGTGAAGAAGAAGAACGCTTATAAGCTGACTTTTTTTACAATTGTAGGATTATAAGCTAACTTTTCTTAAATTGTCACCTTAAAAGGTGGTATTTGTGAAATTGTAAGATTGTAACAATTAAACGTGCTCAATGTCAGGTTATAACCAGACAATATTTTTTTAAAAAAATGACACCAACCTGACTGTTCCACAAAATGATACAACCATCCGTAGATGCGGAAGCAATAATAGTACCAAACGGCGAATAGCGAACACAATTCACGCCATACGCATGTCCAATCAACGAGTTCTGCTTCTCGAAGCGTCGATCCTCGTCGGAAGCCTCCCAAAGAACCACCATTCGATCATTGGAACAAGTGGCCAACTTTCGGTGTCCATTGAAATCGACCCAGTTGACATCCGACTGGTGTCCCTTCAACACCTGGTAGAGAGCTTCATTCGTCATTCTCTCTCTCTCTCCTACTTTCCTGATTCGCTCTCCCACTTTGCGTCCGGTTAACCCGGTGGTTCAAACTTGTCTGATTTCAAACTGTTAGTCACACTTGAGAATCACAATCGTTAGTGACAGGCGCAAACCAAACAGATGATGATGATGATGATGATGGCTCTAGTATTCCAGTATAAAGTGATTGTTATGTTAGAAAAGAAAGAGAGAGAGAGAGAGAGAGAGAGAGAGAGAGTAGTGTAGAGCAGAACACAGTCAACCTTCTCTTCTCGTGGTTGCAATTAAACAAAGATAATTTGTGTCCTGTTGTTAAGTCAACACTCAGGGAAGCAAGCGAGATGTATTGATCTTCCGGTAAGCCCACTTTATGTCAACTCGGTAGCACTATAGAATATTCTTTAGACTAAGAGAGAGAGAGAAGAGAGAAGAAGAAGAAGAAGTAGAAGAAAGAGAAAGCCAAACTGAGTACTTCTCAGGTCACCACGGGTTACCGAAAGTCCTCTTCCCCAAAAAAAAGTTTCAAGACAACAAACCAGCAAACCTCCTCATTGGCCTATCTCATCGAATCTCAACCTCACCAGTGGAGAAAGGAATCGATGTGTCAAGCAAGAATATGAATATTCTATACATATAAATTGGTGAGATAGGAAAAGTTTGACAATTCTTAGAAGGGGAGAGAGAGGGGGAGAGAAGGAGAGAGAGAGGGAGAGAGAGAGGGAGAGAGAGGGAGAGAGGGAGAGGGAGAGAGAGGGGAAGAGAGGGAGAAAGAGAGGGAGAGGGAGAGAGAGTGAAAAAGAGGGAGAGAGGAAAAGAGAGAGAGAGTGGGTGAGAGAGAGAGAGGGGGAGAGAAAAAGAAAAGAGAGAGAGAAGCAATAATCAAATTGATCAAGACCCAAAAGACAATTCTTAGAAGGGAGAGAGAGAGAGAGAGAGGGAGAGAGAGAGAGAGCGGGAGAGAGAAGGAGAGAGAGAGAGGAAGAGAGAGAGAGAGAGAGAGAGAGAAGCAATAACCAAATGGATCGAGACCCCAAAAAGGCAAGCGAAGAAAGGTGAATTGCAATTGTGACAATTAGTCTTATTCTACCCAATCGATCTACATTTTTTGGTAGCATTCTTATTTTTGGATATTATATATATATACAGTACGATTCTTCTATTTGTCCCACACCAATTCATGTAGGACATTTTGGTTTTGGGTGAAAACATGAGAGAAACATGGTAATAAAATTATCAAGAGAGAGAGAGAGAGAGAGAGAGAGAGAGAAAGAGAGAGAGAAACATGATTGAGTACACATACACACTCTATTGTCTACAACATTTAATGCACTAAGTTTTTTGTTATTTATTATAATATATATACAAGACTAGAAACAAAATTTAAGAGACAACATTTTCGATTAAGGAAAATTCCAACATAACACACTGGTTTTTATAAACAAAAGAAACAAATCTTATATGTATATAGTTTTCATCTATCTATCTTTCTATGTGATGTGGCGTATCGATTAAGTTTGGAAAAATCCGTTAACCAAGTTAAACACTTTTGTATCAAGTTGATTGATCGTATTCATCTTAAAAGATAGAGAGAGAGAGAGAGAGAGAGTAAAAATTTTGAATTTTAAAAATCTTTTATTTTTAATAAAAAACTAATGAATGAAGCACAGTTAATTTGTTGGAATAAATAAATAGTTATAATCGGTTGTAATTTTTTATTTTAAAAAAATATTATTAGTTGATGTGATTTGATATAATATAAACTAATTAAAAAAATTGATTATTTTAATTTAAAAATACACCTTTTTCGAATGCTGTGAAAATTGATTTACTGTTTGGTTAATTTTTTTTATTCGGAATTAGAAAATGGAAATATATAAATAAAAAAATAATTTATAAATTAAATAAAATATAGTTTAAACGAATTAATCTTGTATATTCAAATAACAAAGAAAAATAAAGTACCAAAATAGATGAATTTTTCCAATAAAAACTAATTTTCATTAACAATATCATAACTTGACATATAATCACTTTTCTTCTCTAAATAAACCTAGTATTTTATAAAAATAAACAACTGTTTTCAAGAGAAAATTTGATTTTTATTTAAACTTATTTAAACCAATTTAAACTTTTCCTAGCTTAAAAAGCGCCTAATTTGTTAATTTTTAGCGCGTTTTTTTATTGAGTGAGGAAAAAGAGAAAGAGGAGTGACTGTGTAGTTTTTTGTCTAGATTAAATGCCAACAACAACAACAAGAAAGGTTACTACCAGTTTGTTGAGTGAGCTCGTACATGGTGGCAGAGGTCACCAACCGAAAGTGAAGGCAAAGTGTGAGAGTGGTAACGTACTCTGTGGAGGGTCACACTGCTCACCCAGTCCGCTGACTGCAGAAGTTTGTTGTCGTCAGCTCAAAGTGAGTGGCGCAGTTGTGTTAGTGTGTTCTCTCTCTCTCTCACTCTCTCTATGTGTGAACAATGAGCTCTGTGAGAGAGCTGAGAAAGCTGATTTAGTCTGCGCCACACTGGACACTTTTGCTTGCTCGTTCCACCCGATTGCCCTTTAACTGACTTTTGTTTCAACTTTTTAACCTTGACCGCAAGAACCCGAAATTTTCTGTTTTTTTCTGGTATCGACTTTCTTCTCAACAAAAATATCAGTAAAGAAAATCAAGCCCAAAAATGAGCACACCAGACACGAGTACCACACCCGACATTGCTGGGACATCTGCTCCGCCACCAATGAGGCCTACGGTGATGCTCTACGCACCTCGACTATTCTCCGGGTAAGTTTCAGACTTCTACTACGGTAGTAGAAGTTCTACACACAAAACTTAACCTTTACTTGTGATGACCGTGGCACCAATTGCATCATAAGGTCACAACCCAAACAACACTGTTTATACATCTTTGATTGTTGTTGATGATAAGAATGAAATGAACTTTGCATAAGAGTTAGCTTGCTACGCACTCAAAACTAGGTTTTTTTTGTTTTTTTAGTTTGTATTTATATTTTGTGGATTTTAAAATTCGGGTTTGAGCCTTGTGTAACGGAGGGGAATGGATTCGCTTGAATCGAGTGTTAATCGGATTTTGGTTCTTTTGCGTGTTTCAAGGTTTCTACATCAAGCTCACCGGGAAAGAAGTGCGTCTAGCAGTACGTCTAATTTGATTCCACCATCGGTCCGTTCTGGAGCATCAGAAGCACCAGGAACGAGTTCTCCAGTGGTTTTAAGCGGTACTTCTACTCGCACTCCGAATCATTTCGATCGATTACGTCAGCGAGATTCGAATAATTGGCAACGAAATCGAGGCTTCTACCAACGACATTATAGGTATTTTTTAAATTCTTTTTATATTTATTATATTATATAATGAATAATATGGTCGTGGTTTTCTAAGTTCTATATTCGGTCATTTTTTCGTTTTCTGCTACTCTTGTACTTTGAGAGTTACCCTAATTTCACTGTGTTTAACCAATTCGAATCTTACTTTTACTGTTGTGATTCGAATTCTAAAATGATTCGAATCCTACTTTCGCTGTTGTGATTTTAATTCTTAAACGATTCGAATCTAACTTTTACGGTTGTAATTCGAATTCTTAACTCTAATAATTTTAAACCGAATTGAATCCAACTTTCACTGTTGCGATTCGAATTTTTAACTGATTCGAATCCAATTTTCTTTGTTGTGATTTAAATTCTTAATCCTAAAATTTTTTAACTGATTCGATTCTAATTTTTTATTTCATAATTCTTCGATTTATGATAATTCGGGTTCGCCTTTCTTTTTAGACGGCGCTTTAGCTTGTAAAAAATCTATTTTTTAAAATATAAAAATGAATTAGTTCATAATTAATGTTTTATTTTTTTCCTTGTAAATAATTACAAAGTGAACGCTTGAACAATCAAAGTCAAGCCGCAAGTCATCAATCGCAAGTGAATCTATCTTCAGATCGTATAGAAACGCGCTCGGGCGCATCTAACCAGTCGAGTGGACGGCAGGCGGGGTCATCAAGTGGGTCATCGAACTCTTCCGATGCTACCGCGGCGGCGAGTGGTAGTGAGTTGGCCGGCAGTGGTTCTCCCGAGGCACCCGTGCCGCCAGCACCACAAGGCGAGGACAATCTGGACCCGAACGACGGCATGGATGTGATTATCAGTTTTCTGCGAAGTCTGGGACAACACTTGCAGAACAGTCTTGGTGATGCGCACACGGGTGGCACCGTGATGATTCGTGAACTGGACAACTCGGGCCACCTACTCATGAGTATAGCTTCGGATAACCACACGCAAGGACTCACACAACAGGAGATTGATGAGAATAGCATTCGATATGTCTACAGGGATGAGGATGCGATTAAGAATCGACCGGTGACACGAGCCGCAGTTCGAAATGGTGATGCAGATCCCGTTGAGGTACTTCTTCAGGTGCCACTCGAGAAACGGCCAGCAAAACCATCCGTGGAATCGGTGGAACCAAAGAAACGTGTGACAAGGGCTTCGTTGCGTAAAGCTACTTCTGCCTCAGAGCAAGAAGTGGTTGAGTCACGTGGCACCAAGCGAAAAGCTTCAAGCATGGACCCTCCCAGTCAAACTTCTTCCGCCGAACAACCAGAGAAATGCACAAAACGACGAATGACCGATAGTGATTCATGCTCTATATGTCTTGATACTTATGTGACAAACACTTTGGTTAGGTAAGTCGATTTAAAAATGTGCGAATGATCACTTTAAATATCCGTTTTCGTTTTGATAAAATAGGCGTTTGTCGTGTTTACACACATTTCACAACAAGTGCATCGAGAAGTGGCTTCAACTGAGCAAACGATGTCCCATCTGTCGCACACTGGTGGTGATCAACTACAAAGGTCTTCTGTCGGCTCTCGAGTCGGGCACCACTATCGAACAGTTTTTGTTGGAAAACGAACGAGGTGGCGAAGCATTTCTGGGTACAATTCCCTACGAAGAGATCATTGGTGCAGCGTTTGATTCGATCAACTTTCCCCCTCCACCACCGAGGGCTTCGTCATCATCGTCGGCGGCACCTTCTACGTCTTCAACTTCTACTTCTACTTCCACGCCATCTACATCTACATCCACTTCTGGATCTGGGTCAAACCTGACCACGGGACCGTCGGTGCAGAGAAACACATCGCCCAGTGCTTCGACGAGTTCAAGTTTGAATTCAAGTTCGAATCCAACGACTAGTACTCGTGATCCAAGACAACATGCCCCAACCTGTAGCTGTCATTCAAGCCATGTGACTCGAAGTCAATCGAGTACATCCGCCGCTGCTACTCCTACCACCTCTACCTCTTCTGGTGCTTCAACATCAACAACATCGAGCAGCAGCAATCCACCAGACTGGCATCTAACCCGAATCTCGGTGGGTGTTCCCCCACGTCGGACGAGGACAATGGTGGAAGAGACCACCGAAACGATTACGGTGACCATTCGTCCCGTGGTAGCGTTGGATAATCATGAAAGTGCCCAAACACCGATAGCCCCGCTCGATCCGGCACAACCAGAACCCTTGCTCGAATCGACATCGACATCTCGACCTAGTCGTCACCGGGTGGTGTTTCCCATTCGGGTCCACAGGAGTACTACTTCAACAACGTCCCAGGGGGGAGTTCAAGTTAGGACCTCTTCAAGCTCGACAACACCTACTACCACAACTCAACCAGGTCCTCCCACTACACGCAGCCACAATAATAACAACAACAATAGTAATAGCAACAACAGTCAACCGAGAGGAGCTCGTTCCAACCAGTGAGCCGTAGGGATGGATGGACCAATTTTTCGATTATATTATTATTTTTATCATTATTATTGATTATTATTTTATTACTATAGCACACATCGCATTTCTTTTTTCGTACACTGTTAAAAATATTGTCTGGTTATAAGCCAACAATATTAACAACACGTTTCTGGTTATAACTCGACAAGTCTTTGTTGTAATATAGACTTTGAATTTGAACAATGTAAGTTTGTAAGCAGACATTTTGGAAAATTAACGCTTGTAAGCTGACTTTTTTGAAATTGTAGAATTATAAGCCAATTTAAACGCTGATATTTTTGAAATTGTAAGGTTATAACTAGACAGTATTTTTTTAAACAGTTACTTCACACGAAAAAGAAGGCTGTATGCTATTGATTATTACACACGAAAAAAAATTCAAATCTCTGGTGATCAAATGATTTTTTTAAAAAATTAGATATTAGACCTCTCTTTGTTTCAAAGGTTAACATTATTTTTTTTGTCTGAAAAAACTGATTATACCGCTTCATGACTAGCTGTGTTCACACTCTTGCTTTTGTGTTTTTCATAAATTATATATATGATGATATGAATTTGTCAAAGTCATTCTTCAATGAGGTATTTTCTCTCTCTCTCTCTCTCTCTCTCTCTCTCTCTCTCTCTCTTTCCTTTATATATAGTTTTAAAAATGTATTTTATATATGCATTCTATCTTTAATGTGCCTTGAGGCCGAAAACGATAACACAAAAATATGTAGACTATTTAATTAGAGATATATTTTTTCTGTTTTTCCTTTATTACTATGACTTATTATTATTATTATTATCATTATTTTACTGTTGTACTTTTTTAATTTTTTCTTTTTTGTATCATTTGCTGTTGTGTGTGTACTTATGTATATATATACATTATTATTATTAAAGTTAGGTTTAATCTTATTCACTCTCTTATTATTATTAATATATGCATTTTGAATACATTTTGTCTCTTGTGTATTACTTGGTTATGATTTGGGCTCTTTTTACATATTTTCAAATAAGGCTCTGAGGAAAAACTAGTTCTAAGAAGCTTTTTCGAAAAACTTTTAACTTTGATAGTGATTTTGAGAAGAAAATCTTTCCAAATTCTTCTATGTAAATACATAAGGTTGGTTGTTTTCAAAAGTGTTATCGAAATATTTTAGCTATAAGCAATGGAAACAAAGTTTTCGTATTTCAAATTGGGTTAATAAAAAAAGAAAGGTTAGGTTAGGTTAATGAGAGACATTTAGTCCCAACAGATGGCGTTGGTTTCAGTTTCAGATTCTTAGACCTCTTTTTGTTGACCCTGAAATTCCAAAATCTTGTCTAAGCATTTTTTCACTAAAAGATTGATGTCTTGATCAAGTTTTAAGTACTAGTGAAAAGTATGCTAGAGTTTTGGCGAAAACGGACGGACTGAAAATCAATATTAATAGCAAGGTGTATTGCAGTGAAGCTACTTTTTTCAAGCTAAAGAGAATGAGAGAGAGGGAGAGAGAGAGAGAGAGAGAAAATTGGAAAGAGAAAGTGTAGCTTGTTTTCGTATTTCTTGAGTGTATGATAATAATAACAAAAGTAATAGAAATAAAAAATCAACAAAGAAAAATAAAAGAATAAAAAGAGACTATAGTAGAGAAAAAGAACTTCTACTTGAGAAGGGACACAATTTATCTCTCTCTCTCTCTCTCTCTCTCTTCCTTTGCTTCTATTCCATTCATATCATCACATATGTGTGTTGATAGAATGCATATGTGTGTGTGTGTGTGTGTGTGTTTGTGCAAACAAACAATAAAACCGACAAAGAAGAGAAGAAGAGTGAGAAAGTAAGAATAAAAGTAATATATGAAAATAGGGAGAGAGAGAGAAAGAGAGAGAGGGAGAAAGAGAGAGAGTGGGAGAAAGTGAATCAAACATCTGGTATGATCTTCATCATTTTCGTTAGTTTATTCATGGAACGCAAGAGCTTGTCATGAATGTCGATTACGACACTCTCTCTTTCTCTCTCACTCTCCTTCTCTCTCTCTCTCTCTCTCTCTGCTTCTTTCTCTCTCTCTCTCTCTCTGCTTCTTTCTTTCTCTCTCCGTATCTTTCTCCTTCTTTCTCTTACTCCTTCTCCCACTCTCCTTCTTACTCTCTCTTAAATAATAATAAAAATAATAAAATTGAGAAAAAACAAAAGTTGCGAGTGTGATAGAGTGTGTGTTTGTGTGAGTT
>WURS02027544.1:0-11723 GCA_011762765.2 Rhinocypha anisoptera | reverse complement strand
AGGTAGGCTTTTAATTTTTTACTTTATTATTGTATTTTTTAATTGAATATTTTTAGTTGGTAGAATAAACTTGTCAAAGATCAGATCACAAAGACCTGTAGTCTCACTCTAAACCCGACAGTGGTGACCCGGACGTGATGACAGACAATATGGAGTCAGATAATGCCACCAACATTCCCACCGGCCGCATCGAGACGCTTGCCCAACTTAAGCAGACGACCGAAACCTTACTGGCAAAGGAACCACCTACCACACAGGCTCGCAGGCAACAGCATATTAACCGGATCAACCTGCTCCTGGGACAACTTTGTCAATTCGTATACACGTCTGACGTTGAGGAAATCGAGGACAAGCTCATCAGCAGGCTGGAAAGCATACAGGCGAGTGCTAAACAAAGGGCAGTCGACACCGATGACACTGCCAGCATCTCAAGCCAAAGCTCAGGGTTACTCGAAGGTTTCGATCTACCATTTGTGATCGATGCTCAGATGGAACAGAAGATGCGGACCAAAGTCGAAATCTGGTTCGAAATTAAATTAGTGGAGGACACACTAATGGGCCTTCAACATAATCTGGGAAATCTACAAAACGAGGAGGAGGAGCTCAAAAGGCAAATGAAAGATTTGCGAACCCAAATTCCGATGCTCAAGACACGCAACGATGATGCGGTGCGTGAAGCCTTCACCGAATGGCTAAGCAAGCTACAAGAGGCGTTCTCGGCACTCAAGAAAGCTGCTAGTGCGTTGCCTTTCGCTTCTCAGCTGAGTCAACAAACCGCGGTCAAACAGGTCGTTCATCAGTCATGTGAGCACAACTTGTCGCAGAAGCTGCCACCACGAGACCTCCCATCCTTCTCGGGTCGATTCAGCGATTGGCCTTCATTTCAAGACGACCTGAACACGCTCTTGGATAACAATTACTACACTAAGCAAAATCGTTACCAGAGACTCTACAGTGCATTGCAGGATGAATTTCATCGGGACCTAATCGAGGAGTTTCGACCTACTCATGACCTGGTCGGAGCAGCACAGGCACTCAAGAAACACTTCGAAAACCCTGCATTGCTATTGAGATCGGCCAGACAAATGGCGGCAAAGGTGAATAGGCTGGAGCGCAAAATTGGCATACCCCCAACACCAGAGCAATGGCGTGAGTTCTATGCCCAAATTGTTAAGATTAAGGCCCAGCTCGAAGCCTGCCAAGCCGATCCCTCGACAAGACAAGAGATTGTCGAGATACTCTTTGACAAACTTCCCAACACCCACAAATCAATCCTCACCGCAAGACCACTGGTCGACATGAATGGGTTTGTGGAATATGTCCACTCCAGTTGGCACACTTCTATCGGGTACAACAGTAGAACTATCCCGCTCGAAGAGTCTGAGCATTCCCAAAGCCAACATGGGAGAGGGCGCTCTATGCAGTTGGCAGCAATGACGATCACTGACTACCGCGCAGGATGCGTGTTTTGCGGCACTAACACTCACAAGTCTGAGGACTGCAACTCGTTTCGTGATCCAAAGAAGAGGCAACAACGATTGAGCCGCATGCACATCTGCAAGAAGTGCCTAACTCAACCCAAACCACACGAAAGCTGTACGGCGCCAGCATGCGCACGATGTGGTAGAACGAATCACCACACACTGATATGTTTTGCGCGTCCACCAAGGAATCAAGCGCAACCAAGCCAGCAAGCAAACCACGGACAACAACCGGTGACGAACCTGCCAGCGCCGATCCCAGTGCACCAACCTCAAAACGTGCCATCGGGATCAGTGCCGGAAGCAGGCCCGAGCAACGCCTACGATCAATTGGGAGCAAACGTCAACCTGGCCGCGATGAGAGTTACGCGAATGACAGCGGAGCAAAGGGAGCGATATCGAGGTATTCCAGTTCGACAAGTCATGTGGCTCTACGCGAGAATCGGGGAACGGCGACGATTGTGCCGAGTATTCGTGGATGCTGGAGGTGAACCCACTGTGATACTTAGACACGTAGCTGAGTCGATCGGTTCCGATGGACTAATGGCACCACCGGTGTTATTCAGTGGACCCGCCGAATCTATGCCGCTGCGCACGCGATGTGAGTTCACGTCGGAGAACGAGGACGGATCAGTGTCACTATTGGTACAAGCTTAGACGAAGGAAAGTCTCGATAAGGTAACAGTAGCTCCGGCGCAACCCAGATTTGGCGACTCCAATGTGTTTGGCTAAGCTTTGGTGGCACGGACCTTTGTTGGAAAGACTCGACAATCCGGAGAAGAAATTTGACCCATCGAATATCACGGTAAGTAAGCCTCAAGAGTTCATTGGATGTCTTGGAACGAGGAAGCCTCTGGAAGTGCAGTTCGTTGCCGCGTCAACTGAACCGCACAAAGAGCTCCAACTCAAACCTCACGGGCACGAGATTTTAGAGAAACCGTATTGGCAAGCTTTACAAATGGTGGTGAACAGGATGAGGACTAAGAAAGTGGCTAGTTCAAAGACAATGGAACGTGTATGACACGGAAACTTACGCTCGACTTAAAATGTGGAGGGCCGTCCAACGAAAATCATTCACAGGCGATTATCTCAATTTTACTCGGAAGAGAACACCAAGAGATCGAAGGCTGTGGAACAATCAAGTCCTCTTCGATGAATGGGGCGTGATGAGAACTCGAAGACTTCCGAAAGTTTACCTGTTCGGAGTGGAGCATTCTTTAGTTCTAGCCGATCATCAGCTCGTAAGAAGCTACATACAACTGGAACTCCAACGAAGGCTGCATCCTGGCATCAATCGGAGTTTGCATAGAGTTTGCCACCATTTGGGGGCTCTCTTGCAAACCTTAGGCTTAGTGAAGAAGATTGTATTTTCTAATTGAATATTTTTAGTTGGTAGAATAAACTTGTCAACAATCAAATCAAAAAGACCTGTAATCTTAATCTAAACCGGACAATCAACACTCTCAACTCGACTTCTTTTCAACTCAGACTGTTCGTTGGCTATAACACCTTAGGTATGTTATAAACATTAATAGTATTTTTGTATTTTTCTAATCCATAAATTTTAGTTTCTTAGCATAACAGTTGACGATTCAAATTGGCATAGATCTTGCTTTATCATTTAAAACACGACACTCACCTTTAAGGGCCTTAAAGCTCTTGATGTTAAAAATTAAAAAAAACATTTGTCTGTACAACTCTCCCAGATAAAGATTTGATCCATGGATTTTGCAAAATATACGTAAAAAAGCGTCTACTAATATTTGGAAAATATCACAAACGAGTCTAATCTTTATATCTAGTGCCTTTTATTTAAACATTGTCCTGCCGTGAGTATCACATTGAAGAATTTATCTCACGTTTTACCCTTTTACGGATTTATTTTTTAATTGTATTATCCAGAAGTCAGTTAATATGTTGTTGTCAGGACAAACAAGCATACAAACATGGACAAATTTGGACAATTTGGACCGAATATTTGAATTTTATTAAAATATATTGTAAATAAAAAACAGAATTAGGGAAACGTGATAATATAAAGCAGTGTATAAAAATACAATTTGAAAAAACAGGAATAATAAAAAAAAGTGGAAATAGGTGGTTCGATTGATTTTCACCAAAAAATACTGAATACAGAGTTTGGTTTTGAACTGCTCAATCATAGCTTCCCAGTGGTCTTGGAAACTAGAGTTCAAGCTATTTGAGAAATGCTATTCGTTACTAACACTAGCCAGGAAAAACAAGTGATAAAACGCTCTTAGTGAGGCCCTCGTTGTTTATAACCACTTCGAGTTTAAGCTGTGAACCCAAGGTATATGGGGCTTGCTGTCCGCCAAAGTTAACCATAAAGGATTCATTAGACGACAAGTTATCGTCGTTTCCAGTGCCAGTAGCTTGAGAAAAACTAATGGAATGAGCACAGCAAATGTGGTCCATGTTGATTACAGTCAATCCGAACATATGCTGCGAACCCAAGGTATATGGAAATTGCCGTCCACCCATGGTAATCATAAACGATTCTTCAGTTGACGACTCATTGCCAGTAGCAGAAGTTCGAGATAAGCTAATTGATAAAACACTGTTAGTGCTGTTCTCACTGATTTAAACCAACCTTATTATTAGCTGCCAACGCTGTTCTCCGCCAGTAACACTAACCAGCCAATTGACGATGCACGGTAAGTCAATTGACAATCCACGATTAATGTTGTTTTTTATGTTTTCAAGAGACTCAAACTTTAGTTGCAAACCCAAGGTATATGGGAATTGTTGTTCGCCAATGTTTAGCACAAACGAGTTATTGTCGTTGCCAGTACCAGTAACTCGAGAAAAGCTAGTTAATGAAGCACTGTTAGTCCTGTTCTCACAGATTTCAACAAACCTGATCAATAATCCCCAACCGAAGGTAATAGGAGACTGCTGTTCGTTAGCTAAAGGTAAACCAATTGAAGCACTGTTAAGGCTGTGGTTTTCAAATAATTTAAACATAAACTGCGAACCCAAGATATATCGGAAATGCTGTCCGCAAATGGTAAAGATAAACAAATTATCTGACAAGTTATTGTCGTCGCCAGTACCAGTAGTTTGGGATAAATAAAATGTTTTAAAAGCACTGTTTTCGGTGTCCTCGCGGTTTTCAATTAATCTGACACTTGGCGGCGAATGCAAGGTATTAGAGAATTGCTGCCCGTAAGTAACACTAGCCGAAGTTTCACCGACTGATGTAGCCTTGTTAGTGCTGTTCTTGCCGTTTTCTTCTAACGTGATTATGGGTACAAAATGCGAAGAAGATGCCGATTGTCCTGGCTCAAGAAGAGCTTGTGGTAGCGACCCAGCCAATGGAATAGATTGAACAATCCTTCCAGGAAACATAATAACACAGCCGTTGATTTTTCCCTTCCACCAACCCTTAAAGCCCGTTTCTTTGTTTAAAATGGTGATAATGTCACCCTCGTTAAGATTGATTTCATCGTCGTACTTCGCAATGAATGGGATGATTACGCTACATTTTTGACGTTGTTGGTCAGCTGGATCTGGAAAGGTGAGCAGGTTTTGCATGGTAAGTAGTTTCTTATCACATAAAACCGGAAGACAGTAGCTGCTATGCTTGTTTAGTGATTCAAGAACAGCTTGATCTGGAATGCTGATCGAGTTTTCCATGGAAAGTGATTTTTTAACAACCAGCGAAGTTGAAGGATGGTTGTTTTTAACTGATCGGAAAATTTTACGAAGGTACTTATCATGGTCATTCCTAGTGATCAATTCAAAATAATTTTTCATTAATCAATATAATGTTATAATTAAAATATTCCTTACAAGAAGAGAGATAAAGCCAAATGGTTTTCCGGGTGATTTGGGTCAGGATTTCCTAACAAACCTTGCACTAATTCGAGAATATCTTGAATGTGCAATGAGGAATCCCAATTCTGGCCAAGAGTTGCCAAACGGATATATCCTGAATTGGAATTCACGTTGAGGTGATAACAGTTTTTGAAATAACATCGAGGAGCCACTTCGGGATACCAATTGGGAAATTTAATTACCATATCAAAAACAGCACCTTCATACATTGACTAAATTTTATAAATTAAAAAAATTTAGATAATTGAATTGATGTTAAAAGTAGTATATAAAACACAAAAGGTAACATAAATAATATAGTTACAAACAAAATAGCGAGAGTACTTACTCCAGGTGGCCCAGGGATAGTACACATCCACGTTTGAATATCGCAAGTTCCTTTTGAGTTCCGAAGAGGAGCTGGTCTTGCCGAAAGTAGAGGCTAACATTCAAATAAATTAGACTAAGTATTAACTAAGTAGTTTTAAAAAGAAACTCACGGTAATAGGACGTTCGAGCAAACGCTTATGTTCCTCTCGGAGACGCTTCAAACAGGGTAGATAAGACATTTCTAAATTAAAAATTTAAAGTTAATTGTCTACCAATTGTGACTTGATTACAAAATGTTAAAAAATAAAAATTGTGAAAAATTTTCTAGACGACACAGATCGAATGTACTAAACACTGAAAAATTGGAAAATTGTCTTGAGGATAGAGATTTCATTATCAAAGCCAATTGAAATTCAATCTACAAATTTCTGCTTTTGTCTAAGCTTTTGGTGAACCAGAGAACCAAGAAGATTGTTCACCCCCAACCCATCACTTGGTGTTTCTTCAGGCAAATATGCCTCACGCGTGGCATTATCACTAGGCGCATCATCTACTGTCCTATCAACTCGTGTGGCATCAACTCCAATCATCCTACTTTATCACCAAGTATTCGGGAAAGCAATCAAATCAAAAGACAAATCAACTCGTTCCATTAGCATCCAAAATATGAAAAAATGATTTAACTCGTTGTTTCCATGAGCAGTTCTTTGCGATGAATGCATCATTATCACCAAATTTCGGTAGAACTAGTCAACAAGAACCCATCACTTTCAAACGTAATGCATGGAAGTCAAATGAATCAACGAAATCCATCAGATGATCTGCCAGGAGTAAAACCAGACATTGAACAAAATTACCTAGTGTCTCAACTGATTGAAGACAATCCTGAGTATGAGATTGAGCAATCTAAAATTGCACTGATCACTACTCGGCGTGGACGAGTGACCAGGAACGATACTGTTGCGCAGTGGTTTTTGTTTGTTCAAAACTTTAATAATAAAAAGAGAAGGGCCGAAGCTCGTAAAATATAATACAAATCAAAGAGCATGAACCACTCTTGAACAAAGGAGAGGACTGTATAAAGAACAACCGTGGACATCGAGCGTGGCTCTCACACAGATAGACAACGTAGGTGAGTGCTCGAGACGGAAGTCTTAGACTAACTGACGGGGTTAATATAGCTAAGAGATGTGTATGTACAATGAGTATGCTATGAGTGTGAAATGAGTCATTACAGAGTGACAGCCTCCGAGATAACTCGATGACACTGAGAACAGTGGCAAAGCCACTGGCAGCGCTACCGTGCTGCGTTGCACTCCGCAACAATACCCAACCTAGTTAAGATGCCTACTTCACGGTGTCACCTTGACTATTTGCTGAAGTGTCACCTCTTGTGGTGCCCTCTGTCATCAGCTGCCTTACCATGTCATATGTGCTCACCAACACGTATATAAAGTTTTACCCCAAAAATTTTTCTTTGTCTGTATCTTTAGCTATAGCAGGATTACGGCCACCTATTACCTCCTCACTTTTACTTTCTCTCTTTTACTCTATATCTTCGTTATTGCTATTTTATTCATTCTATTTTATCATATATATTTTATATTTTTTTATACTATTAAATTATTATTATTCGAATATCTGCCTCGTGAGTATTATTTACCAAAAATCTTTCAAAATGAGAATTACTCAAATGGGCAACGTAGATTCGACTATATGTGTCGAGCGGTTGAATCGGTAAACTTATAACGATCAAAAAATACAAAAGATAGAATGAACACTGGCTAACTAGGTAGCCCGCTTGGCCACAGTTGTGACAATTACAATTCCACTCTGCTTTCTAAACCCTTTTGCTCCTGAAGGCGCTATCGGGACGTATGTGTCCCGCTCATTCAATTAGCGATAGAAGGCTTATCTTTTACTGATAATCTTTGGGATCGAAAAGGTTAAGACTGTCGTAGATTCGCGGACTAGCAAAAGCAGCACGTTTTATTTAGATACGCATTTTATTCTCCAATTTTTCCAGGTCAGGGACAGTCACACACTCTCATAGCATAACGCTCAGGTAACTTGACAAGGAACAATTCTAGCTCCACTTCAATTGAGCATTTTTAAAAACCATTTAGAGTTGTTTGTCAGTGTTGCAATGTAATCAACCACTTGCAAAGTCTATACAAGTCGAACTTATCTTTGATCTTAGAAATTGCTATCATAGAGTAGAGTAGTTAGGGCATCGAATGACTTGTTATCCCGTTTGAACGAGACTTTATATATCTCGCTTAGTGTTCAACCATTGAACCTAGCCACTGACGAATAATTGCCGCCACAGATGTTAATACTTCAATATTATATTTTGGTTAAATATTTGTCGAATGTTAGCATACATATGATTTAAACCTGCAACACTCAATACGTTTTAAATATTAACAAAACTCTATTTGCAAAAATATCCCAAAAATTTGTTTAATTTTGAAATGTTTGAAAATAAAATCATTAGTTTTGAGCATTAGTGACAATTCGGGTAGTCTAAATATATGAATAAAACGAGAGTGTTTGAAAAAAACAATCTCCTAATTCATCGTTTTTGCGCATGAGACATAAGACCGAATGTTTTTTTAGTGGAGCATCTCTATTGTAAAGTGTCTTGATTCTACAACCCTAGGCAAAAACCAACCAATAGTTTCGGAGCAATTCAAGCAAATCTTGCAATGCATATTCAGATACAGATGAGACCCAAACTGGAAAACCAACAAACTATTTTATTAATAACTCACTGTAGTCCAATGTTAAAAATATCCTCGGAGTTAGTAAAAGCAGTTCAACGGTGAATTAACGTGTCACCTGAGCAAATGGTGTTTGTGACATGTTGATCATGACAAACCTCTAGAAATTGTGGATGCCATGAGTCATGTGCTTGTGCCCAAAACATAAGGCGCAAGCAACATAAGGTGCAGTGCTTCTCCACTGTATCACACCTGAATTCTACGGTCTTAGGCAAAAACCAATCAAGAGTCTCACAAGGAAACCTACTCAAGGGCAAGTTGAGTTGAAAGTGCTGATATACATCAATCAGTAGGTGGGGTGAGGCTAAGTAAATTTGCAACAAATTAGCTACCGACCGCCGCAGGAACTGAAGTTATAACTTATCCAAAATTCCAAACTAGCCATTGGTTTCAATGGGACAGGTTGAAATCGAGCAATGACCATCACTGCCACACGTCGTCACACGGCATGCTTTGGCATCTTTCCGTGCCACGCATGTGCTACCTCGCGCACCAACATTTTTTAATAAAAAATGAAAGACAGAGATGAGACGAGAAAGAGAAAGAGAGGGGGTAGGGTGTAAAAAAGGACAAATATTATCCCATTAGAAAGAGGTTATTACTCTCTCACTCGTTCTCCATTTAATTAATCAGTTTAATTCCTTATTTATTTCTCTCTAATTTTTTTCTCTTACACACATTCTCTCTCTCTCTCTCACTCTCTCTCTCTCTAATTGATTTTTCTCACTTATTATTTCAATTTCTCTCACTCTTTCCAATTAATTTTTTAAAAATTTTTTATTTTTAAATTCTTTTTTCTTTCTAATTAATTATTTCTCTCACTCTCATTTTTTCATCCCTCTCTCAAACATATTTTTGTCAACTTTTGATTTAAAATTTGCTATGGCTTGGCATTTTTAACGCTTTGCTCTAATAAGGTAAAATTCATGCATAGTCAGGAGTAACCTTCACTTCCCGGCAAACTAAAGTGACTCGAGTGCCCGGTGACCCCTGGTCACTCTGGTACTACTGATTAATTATAAAGTGGAAAAGAGACAAAGTAGAAAAATGTTGGCGCGTGAAGTAACTCTGTGCGTGGCACGAAGAGGTGCCGAAGCATGCCGTGTGACGACGTGTGCCAGTGATGATCATTGCTCGATTTCAACCTGTCCCATTGAAACCTATGGCTAGTTTGGAATTTTGAATCGGTTATAACTTCAGTTCCTGTGGCGGTCGGCAGTTAATTTGTTGCAAATTTACTTAGCCTCACCCCACCTACTGATTGATGTATATCAGCACTTTCAACTCAACTTGTACTTGAGATGGTTTCCTTGTCAGAGCCGCTCGATCTATACTGAACACGCCTACTGAGATTCAGATGTGACTGAAATCTGCTTTTACCGCCTTCTATGCCTAGACTTTTTCATCATATCTGTATATAAACTGTACATAGCTTTATAATAAAACATGATTGATCTACCTGCTTTTCTCATAAAGACCCAGAAACATAAACACAAAACTGCATAGAAACGGCTTGAAACAAGTGGCGACAGTTGGCTAAAGTTTTATGAAACTGAAAATTGTCTCATGAGTCATGACCAAAGGTCCAAATTGTACAAAACAGTAAAGGGGCCTGTAACACTCTACGGCTGAAATTTCCGTCCTGACATAAAAACTACTAGCAAGCTATGTAAGTGATGAAACTGAAAATGCTTAGATCTGCAAAGGGTATCATTGGATTCGACAAATTTCTTGATAAAAAATTGCTACCGATGAGAGGGAAGTAACAAGAAAAAAATGGAAGCAACGGTTCAGATGGTCATGTACCTCGAGCAGCATCTGATCACATAGTCAGATCTGCACTAGATATCGAAGTTGAAAAAGCGACTAAAAGATCGACCAAAGCTGAAACAAAACAAAGTTTACAGAGAACAGATCGATCTTTCAGTGAAAACCCACCAAGGCTCAAGCCAAGCGAGTAGTGTCGGGCGAACGACGGGCCATCGGTAACCCCTGGCAACTGCAGTGCGTCTCGGCAGAGTTGCACACACAGCGAGGTGGCATTTCACTGGAAAGCTGTAGGCTAAATCGCACTGTTGCCTGGCCCGAGTTTGCCTACGTTTGCCCAATCCCCCCAAGTGCGTTAAGCGGGAAAATAAGCGCCAACCACCAAACAACGGTGCCATCTTGCACAAGATATGCAAGTCGAAAGTGACCAAAAACCGACCAAATCTATACTGAAACTAAACAATCAATGCTCAGGAAACTGCAAGTGTCAGCTCAGAACACGAAACAAGTTCAAATCTGAGATTAGGATTGCTTATTCCACTCTAAGTAAGAGTTTACAGAACCACACAACTCAGAAAAAAGTTGAGGTATAAAAAAGTGTTTTGCACAGGATTCTCTCGACTCAAGCTAAGATTAATCTTGGAATGGCAGTCCTTTCCGTATACGGCAAATATTATTTTTACTGATGCCGTAAGCTGTTTTTGAATAAATGTGTAGATTTGTTAAGTCTGTAAAGCTTATAACGATAAACAATAACTAGAAATAAAAAAAATGTCAACGCTAAACTGTGCTGCGAGTAACAGGCCAACGGTCATATGTGGTCATATGCAAGTTAAGTCGGAAAGACAATGGTTTTTCCTTTTCCCCTTTTTCTAAATTAAAAAATAAAATTTGACTTATAACTCTCTCTCTCTCTCGCAAGAAAAAGTTTGAATTTGAATATTGTCACACCATTCACATAACCACAATGCCCTTCTACGCACACGCTCTTCTAAAGTGAATGGAGATATAGGATTAGAGTAGTCAACCTTACTCCAAATGACAGTTTACAGGGAACCAAGGCGTTTAAAGTCGACTTATGTTGAATCTGAAACTTTGCGACAAAAAGAAGATAAAATGACTTACCTTTATTGTAGATACCGATTAGTTTGGAACTAGATACAAGAAGTTGTCTCGTTGCACACACGTGTACTCAAATGATCAGCGTAGATTCAACGATAGAACGGCGAAACTTATAAAAGTCAAAAATGAGGAGAGATAAAATACACCGGAGCTGCTTACTACTACACACTACGTGGAGCTACTGACGGCACACTACGCCGCGCCACACACTAGTGGCGGGTGCCTGCTTGACTCGATCACGCGAGCACCGGCGAGTCACGTGAGAGGAGGCTTCGTGTGGAGGAAAAGAGAGAGAAACAGAGAGAGAGAGAGAGAGAGAGAGAGAGAGAGAGAGAGAGAGAGAGAGAGAGAGAGGGGGGGGGGCGCGGAGCGGAAAAACACATCAAAAAATCAGCCCGCAGAG
>WURS02027533.1:0-11724 GCA_011762765.2 Rhinocypha anisoptera | reverse complement strand
CATGATAGTTTCTTCTTTTTGTGCGTAATGCATGACTTGTATCATGTGTATGTGAATGTATGGTGGTGGCTCACCCACTGCCACACGCCCTTGTGGCGGCTTGCAGGGTATTATATAGATGTAAATGTAGATTGTAATTGGTTGGAGTTCGGAAATCAGAAAAACGGTCTCATGCATCTCGCCCATGAAGTCCGACGCGTTTGCATATACTCACTCACCGGGCTCAATCCCTTGATGGATAGAACTCGCTGTAAGATTTATAATCGATCACGATCACCCTGCCCCTCGATGACGACCATAAACTTCCCTCGCGTAACACCCTCCCGAAACCCGAATCTACATTATGGGGAAGGAAGGCACCGCCTGCACTCTCTATCGGCGACATTCATTTTATTTTCCCTGTCCATTCCTCCGACGTGGAGCAGCCGTGGGAAAAACTCCGCGGAGCATGTTTCATCCATCTATCGACCTTTTCGCTCCTCCGCTTTCCCCTTTTTCCCTTTCATTTACATAGGTAGGCGGTCACAGGCGCGGTGCCCTCGGGCGCCACGAGACATCTTGACCGTGCTCGAGACTCGACTAGTCAATCAACCGGTTAACGTTAAGTAACAGTGGATAGGAGCGCCTATATTGCCTCGGCTTCGTCTTTCACTCACTAAGGAATTTTTAGGACCTGCGGATACCGCTTCGACGAATGTATTTCAACACCTGGTCACAATAAAGAGACGGAATTGTTAACAAAATAGTCACGCAGATTTGATTGAAGACAGACGAACAGTATTCGAACCCCCACTATATATCGTAAAATTCATGTTTTTTCCATATATTTTTGAATTATTGACTGTGCCAACAAATTTTAGGTCTAATGCATATAGTATCCTCTCGGATGTAATTATTTTCAGAAAGTTTTCAGTGAATTGTAGCACATTTCAGTTTCTCCCGTAAATTCTTGTGTATCATACTGTGACTATTTTTAAGGGTTACTAACAATACTTGTCCATTACTATCAAGATTAGTAATGTATCAAGAAGGAGATTTGTCATCAGTTTATTTAAGTACCTCGGATCACATATACAGAGCTTTGGAGATTTAGAGACTGAAATGCAAGGTAGGGTAAACTGTGGTTGTTTGAAATGGCGAACAATAGGTGGAGTAATGTCTAATAAGAAGATTGTGAGCTGTAATATGAAGAGGAAACTTATTAAGCCTGTGATATGAGACCGACAATGATCTACAGTGAAGAGATTTGGCAGTTAAAAGGGTCCATCACAGGAAATTGGAAGTGGCGGAGATGAGGATACTGGAGTGGATGTGAGGGGTGTCAAGAAAGAATAGAATTATAAATAACAATATAAGAGGGACTTTAAATTCGGTAGGAAGATTCAAGAAAGGAGTTTCGATGGTTTGGAAACGTCCAACGAAAGAATGAAGAGTACGTGGGAAATAAAAACTAAAAGTTGGTGGTGGTGGTAAGGAGGAAGGTTCAAAGATGAGATGAAAAGACAAGGTGAGAGTTAAGATCTGAGGGAGAAGTGATGGAACAGAGGAGGCGCTGGACGGGTAACTACGGGGAAATAATTTAAGAAGGCAACGCCGACCCTACCAGCGTGGGATTAGACGAACTGGGAAAAAAAGATCTGAAAGGGAAAAATGTCAAAAGTAAAAGAGAAACTAATAGTAAACCATATTTACTAAAAATTTATTAAAATATAAACAAAATATTTTCTTTACGGAGTAAATTACGATGCAAAATATCATCAATTGCAAAAGCAGAGATAATTTTAAGTGTTTTCGGCAGAGGAAATGGAGGAAGAATGGAGGAGGTGTTGGATATGCTACGAGGGAAAGAGAAAAATATTTGTTGGTCACCCTGAATACCGGGAAGTAAAATAGTGTGTCAGGTTTGTCTTGATTAGAACGAGTTCTATCATTGATCTCCAACTGCCTGTCAAACATCAATGACTTTGGTAACCATTGTTGAGGTTGCGGTCCAGCAGCTACTTCACGAATTGGGAAGCTGTATTCTTGAATCCGTTTCCTCTCTAGTTGATAGAACTTTATTCTCGATTGGCCCACGTTCACGGCTCAACACTTGCAACGTGGTTTATATATACCAATTTTTCCAAAATTTGGGATTTCGTCCTTGGTTTTTGAGAGTAGATTCTGTTAGTGGGATTTGTTGTTAAATGCCGATCTTTTATGTTCATTTGGCAAACTGTTGTACCATTTGGGGGAGAATTATTGAGTATAAAGACATATTTCCTGAATCAAGGTTTTGTTTTAATGATTAGCAGGCGTGATATGGTGGAAATTTATCACAAGAAATATTAAAATGATTATTTTGTGGAACATTGCAAATTTTAATGTTCATTTAATGATCAGCATTTCTATTTTTTTCGATTTAGTAGACCAATTTTTGAATGCACTTTTTGATTGAATTGGGGATCTTTTTAATCATTATGATTTATTCTTTCCACGTGAACATTGCTTTGTATGTAGAGATGTTTAAAGCCAATGAAACAGTGACATCAATAGTTACAGATGTTTTAGGGATCTGGAATCAGTTGTAGGGCTTCCTCGAATCCGTTTTTTCTAAAAATTATGAATTTAGGCTGATGATAAATCATGATTTTAAATATTTGTGGGATCTATTTTTTTTACCGTTTTGTGGTTCTACGGGTTGATTTAAGGAATGTAGGACCGTTAAAGTTCGTCCATTTGGCTTTACGTGGGAAACCAAGCACACAATTCTTCATTCAAGTAGTAAGGTAAAAAACATTTTTTCACTGTGTTATTACAATACTATCAGACACGTGATTTCAAGGAAATTTTGTAAATCCAACTTTGAAGAAGATATTGCTAACCCTTAGATAGGCGTTTAGAAGAGCGATGGTGAAAACGGCATGCCTTCCACCCTCCCTCAAAGATATTTCTTGAAAATTACATTATGAATCTTGAGAGCCTGAGCTTCAAATTTATGATTCATATTAATTAAAAAATATTTTTTTCAGCCATTCATGGAAATCCAGTTATTTCTTTATGAGTTTTGCGTCACGGTTGTCTCTGTTACCTACTTTTTTTCTGTCGTCTTCACATAAAAACCCTGGTGGTTGGTTCCTTGCGAGTCCCTGTTCTGTTCATAAGGGTTTATGTGCCTAGGGAGGGTGTGATCGGTTCTTCAGTTCTCTCGATGGTGATAATCACGTGTGGCCAATCTTCTATACTCCGTCTCTGCCGAAATTATCGTAATTTTTCTTAATGTTCATTCCCTCATATGTCTTCAGACTGGTAATTGTTCCCGCCTGTGACTTTTTCGGCCTCGCCACTTTTGTTGATTTCATGACCCCCTGCGGTATACTCGAAAACTTCTGACCTCCGCGAGTGTTCCCAAGACAAAGACTATAGGATGTTCCTCTGTCCTGGATTTTGATTTTTCCTGTCCCGTCTTCCAATGTAAGCATTGCCGCATATTTTCCATTTAATTTGGAAACATACTTTCTCTATCTTCTCTTTTTATCTCGCTCCTTACCGCGAAATATTACATTTTTCTCCTCGTTCTTAGTTTGTGGTTTTCTGGAATTTGGTCGGCATTGGAGGACCTCGAACCGTTGTACTTAAGGTCATCAAGAGAAAGCGTCAGCAAACGGGATTTATACGAGAAAATATAAACATAAATTTAAGGGGGACCAAGGGCGGAGGTTTAGAGACACTTTGCTACTAAAACCTGTTTAGGAGAAATTCAAGTACAGACCTCTCCCTCCTCCCTATCTTTTATACTGGAAAAACAGCTTATGAAGCCGAATGGCTTCGTGGAAAAAGTTACTCAATCTCCTCGAAGAAGTGGCCGGCAGAGGAAAAAAAAACATCAGTTTGAAATTACTTTAGCATCGTCTTGAATCTCTCCCCTGAGAAAAACCTGATCCGCATGAACGGACGGAGAAAGTTTTAGTACATCCATCTTCACTTGCAAAGACTCCTGAAGCCACCCTTAAAACGAAATAATCTAGGGCAACGTCAAACCTCTCCTCGCGGGGATATACCTTTGCACCTACCCTCACCGAAGAAATAAGTAGGATGAGCTATTCCCACGGCACGCCAGTGATGATTCACGCATCAAATGGTTTTTGAATTTTACAAAACGTATCCTTGCGATAATTTAAGAACACACTCATGGAAAATTTAATGTTATCCGCAACAGTAAATTATACCAAAAACCATAACTATTGTTGAGCAACGAAATTACACCATAATACACTTAGCCAGTCTTCAAACTTATGATTAATTTTATGTAGTTAATTTATTTATTTTATTAAAAACCATATCTACGCTGTTTGTCACTTCTTGTTAATTTATTATTTAATTTACGTATCATATATATATTAAATTATTTTTAGCCATTCGTGGAGGAACTCTATATTTCCTGGGCATTTACATTGTTTCAATAATCATCTATCCTGGGATAAATATGCAAACAAAGGCTAAACATATCTCTTTATAATCAAAATTTAGCTAGTAAACGCCTACATTGACAGTGGGTGGGGGAGGACAGTGGTCCGCTCGTATTAAGCCCTACCGGATAAAACAAAGTGGGGACCTGGGGCCAGGCACTCTCTCCCTTTCTCTCTCCGCTGTGTGTTCCCATTCCTCCTTTCCATCCCAATCCTACTCTCCGCCGTAGCTGTTTTTTATCCCAGTAACCCCAGCCCCTTTTTGCCTAGTCCCGTCTCGCCTTCCCCCGCGCCAGCAGCCTCACCCATTTCCCAAAACTAGCCTCGTACGGCGCGGCGGCGGAATCTCGCATTTGACCCGCTTTGGGACTCGTAACGGGGGAACAGGTTTCCTCACGCAGAACCCATCCAGAGAAGAGAGTTGAGTGCGCGCCTCGACCACGAATATCTCAACCCAAACGTAGTTTGGCCTCTAGGGGATTCGGTAGAAAGAGAGAGTCGCTATATCATTGATCATTTCTGGTTTTTCGGCTCTTACGCAGCGGCTCGGACGGCTGTACTAAACGGAGTTATCGCATCCGTGACGAAATTGCAAAAAAAAACTGATCGGTGGGATGGATACAGCCAGTTTCACGTGCTCTCGTCACTCGAAATTGGTTCGGATAAATTGCGAGGATGCATGGGTTCATGGGGGTGGATATGCATGACGATGAGGACGTGAAGATGACTCGGCACATCCAAAATAGATGAGCGTTAATTAGTATACATCTTGTGGCAATTAACATATATTTGTTCATTAATAAAGCTTTTTTTGGGTGAAATGTTATTGGAACCTTGAGAGATTCAAATTGGCAAACATGAAGTGATGTTTTGTGTCAATTTCCCTTTTTAATGCTTCATTGCAATAAAAAAGTACACTACCCAGGCATTGAATATATGAAAAGAGGTTAGTTCAAAACCACAAAAAACTTAAATGTCAAATGTAATATCTGCGTCGTAAATAGAATGCACATTGTTACAAGTCAAGTACTCCTTTATACTCTCTCTCTCTTATACTCTCTATACCATTTATTACTGTATGAGTTTGAAATCCACATATTTTCCTTTCTTCCTGAACCGTTCTATTGTGCTACCATTCACAAATGTTATCATACCATATTTTCCAACCCATAGGATGCGCTTTTTTCACTGTTTTATTTTTTAATTCAATGTTTTTTACAATTTTATTTCACGTTTTTATTAAATTCCTTTAAATATGATTTTACCTATTCTATGATGGATAATATAGTTGCTCATTTTGCAATGTTAAAGTGTCTTATGATTTATTGTTGACATTAACATAACCTACTTTTTTCGTGAGTATAACCCGATAAGTCACACTGCGTAAGTCTTATATTGCTCTTCATTAGCACTAACTATTGCCAACTTAAAAGACGTAAAATATTGGGGATTATTTAATATTATTACTGTTAAAGTGAAATCAAGGGAAATTGTACTTACACTCTGATGATTTCGACCTCGCTCACGATATTTCAGGATAATAAATTTATCAAGGACAAGGATTCCAAAATCTAGTTGAAGGTTCTACGTTCTAATACAATGAAACAGCTGAGAATTTACCTCTGAAAAATCAATACCCTAACACATACCCCGCTCACTTCGCTAATTGCAGTTAAAGAGAAGATGTAATAATCTTAGATTAAATCGCCAAATTCATACGTCTCGGAATTCGTGTGCATATCCCATGAAATGGACGAAGCCGATTACGTTCATCGTTGGTGCTCTGCCGACTGTCTCCATGAGTAGTTTCACGCGCTTTCGTAAATTTGTCCAATATTGCGAAGGATGACGCCAGCTGCAAATGCTTTTCGTCTTACACTGACTGCTGGTCCTACTTGAATCTCTTGAACCTACCAAAAGTTCTTTCATGGATTGAGGCCTGCTTACTGAAATCTTTCTTTAAATTTAGATGGATTTAAGGTTTTTGATGTAGTCTGTTTTACGGTTGCCTTGGTTTTTTTCCAGCAAGTATAGATGCATCCCTTATACGGTGGCGTCGCCATTTAAAAAGTCATTGAATTCCGAAAGAAATTGACAGTGAAGTAGCATCACTCGGAACACATGCACCGATAGTGATGCCATTTTTCACATAAAATTTCACATAAAATGCCACCAGAGGCACTTAGCAGGGCAACTACGTACGGAGAGCCATTCGCGAGTTGTATCAAAATCCACGGAAAATTTGGTTAGCACCTCGTATCGTGTCAAGCAGTTTTATTTTTAAGGATGACACGCATTTGCATATAGAGGTTGATGTCACAAGTTCTCAAGCAGGTAGGTAGAAATGACGTAGAAGTACTATAGCTGAACTACCCTTAAGATTGGGTGACAAACCTTGGATGATTGGATGAAACTCGGTCGATGAAAGAGAGATGAATCGTCTTGACTATCATCATCTTGGATTTACTGAGCATAAAAAATCAACTCTCCTGAAGAATTAGAATAGCAATTAAAGTTTTATTTTTTTAGTATATATCTTGTAACAATTTATTTTTTTACTATCCTTGACTGGGGCATCGACTTTTTCTGTCAATACACTAAGTATCCTATTATCTCAAGACTATGTTACACTATATTCCATTACTGCTGTTAAGAAGAGTTTCACAAAAATATTTTCCCATTTCTCTTCTATTTTTATAAAAGAAAAATCAACCTTCCGAGTTTTGTATAGAGTTAATCGCTCAGGTTCGATTTGACCACGCTCAAAGATAGACGAGACTTCATGAAAAACTGATAAAAAATAAAATTTTGTACTGAGCTTTAAAGCTACGTATTCCAAACATTTATTCGGTAACAGCGTATTAGAGCATTAAATGGTTGGACTAAAAGCATTGAGCACAATAACGAGAGAGAAAATAGATATTTTACCTTTTGTTTACATAATTCGGCAATTTATTTGTCATTTTTAGGTTCCTTATGTGTCAATCAGACACCCACATGGAAGAAAAAGGTATCATGAAAAGTCATTTATTCATTATTGATCATAGATAATTTGTGAATATTTTTCCATCAATATTCTATCCTTGCTTAATCAGTAATTTAATTGTAACTCCAGGATGAACTTCAAAGTTAAATAACCTACTAGACCAAATTGCTTCTGTCATCTCACCATCAGAGTTATTTCCGTTAATTAAACAACTTTTTGACACTGTTAGATAATTATAAATAATCATGGAAAAGTTGTCAATTGAATACACACACACATATATATATATAACAGACACACAGAGTAATAACCTTACTCCATGATAACATACATGTATAACAAAATGTATTTTTTCGTACTCCGTAAGGTCAAAAATGTCTTTTAAAATAATTCTGACTTTATTTTTCTCAGCTATATGGGATATTACATCAGCTTCCTTCTCTCGGCTTCTTGTATATATCTGAAAGTATTGCCATTTCTATAAAATAAGCTCATCTTTGTTAGAGCTGACGCATTAGCTCCGTAATTTTAACTGTGCTTATATTTTATGGCTATCTCAAAAATCCAAGTGGTTAATTGATTCAATAAAGGTTATACTCTTTCCTTTAAAAGTATTATGTTTTTCGTGGTTAACTAAGTTGGTGGCAATAGTCAGTCCCCTCAACCACTGGTAGAGCCTATGCGTGAGTCAACTATGAAAATTGTTTAGGAAGGCAGGCTTATGCGGTGTCAGAATAAAAACCACCTCATTGAGGCGAGAAGAGAACAAAAAAAAGTTTGAAATCTTACGAGACCTTTCTCGGGGAGTTTCTAAACACCCGAAACGTTTGAAAAAGTGAAGGTTCCTTTGCGGCATTTTCTCTGTTAGACATTGAGTCTAGAATTTTTTAGGTTGGAGGTCGGCGGCTCCTCACACATACTGGGGTCAATGCCGACACCCTGTTTTTATAGCTCTTTGTGTATCATATAGCTGGCGTTTATCTCTTCTGTGAAATACTTCAAGCTGTTCCACGGGGACATCAATGCCGGGCCTGAACAGTGTACCACCTTCCATTCCCATCCCAGCATAACTTTCCTCCCAGTCTAAAAGCCCGATGTTAGTGCTGTTCGGTCCTGAAAATACCCCATATAATAACCTTTTTTTATTATTTCTATGGCCTCATCAAATTTATTACGTTGTTTTTTGTTTTTAGAGGATTATATATAATATTTTTTCATATATATATCACGTGAAAATACAAAGAAATGCTCCCTAGTCAAACGAAGTGTAACGGGTGCTTTTAGGGATTACCATTTACATATTCTTAGAGATGTCTGCTCATCATCAGGCAACTGTATTTGCGGAAATAAGAATGAATTTCATCGTCAATTCCGATCGTTTACTGGCTTATTGTGTATTTCAATTGATTAGCAAAGTGGATATGATGAAAATGTAGAATGCTAGTAATGCTTAATGTGGGTTATCAAATGGCGGAATTAACAAAGGCTAATGAAGCAGAGTCGGCGGTTTTTTCTTTCTAATGATTCCGAAATAATAACTATTTCTCATTGGTAACATATAAATTACATGATAAAGTCAATAAATAGGTATTTTTTTGTATATCGAAGGTGGTTCTACGCCTTACATATATGGTGAAATTATTTTTACTATTCTATGACTCTTTCAGTTCCTACCAATTTGAAGTGTAAGGATAAGAGCTAACGCAAATCGCGTCCCGCTGTTACTGAAATTTCTTGTCTTCCTTTAAAATTGCCAATGAACATGCCCATGCCCTTTTCTACCCTGCGCTCTTTGCTTTATTCAAATTTATACCCTCTTGTCTATCTGGCACAAGTAGTGTCAATAATGAAAATATTTCCTTCTGAAATATCCTAGCGCTCTATATATTTGCACTATATTGAACTACTCTCGCTTCCTGCAACGAACGTTGGTGTAGCGTTTTCTGCATTCACAAGTCGAGAAAATATACTCGGACTTCAAAAAACATTAACAGTTAACCATCACCATAAACAAAAATAGAAATTTTAATATAGTTTGTGGAAAATTGGATTAAAAAGGTTATTTTAATAGGGAAATTATTAAATATAAATGGTTAACGAATGCTTAAATAATTTCTTTCCATGAATTGGTTTTATCAGTGGCTATTATCAGTATCAGTGGTTATCCGCTCAGAGTGTATCAACTCTTATAAACTTGTTTAATGACAAAATAATTCGGGTAAACAAAAAAGTCGAAAATAATGCATAACGTCTCCTCCGTCGGAGTCTTATTCCTGGAGGATCACTAGTATCCTTGAGTAAGTAATTCAATCTATATAAATTAATTTTTTAAAATTTTTCTTTCTGAAAATAAAATATATCTGTCAAACTCTTCACTCTGTGCCAATACTCCCTAACGTGTCTCCCAGGCACAATTGTGGAGGAGGAAAATAATTTCATCAGATAAAGCTACAATCCATGCTTCCTATCGTTAGGCATATACTGTTATTTGGTGTAGTCTTCTTTCTCAACAGTGACGCCATGGAGTATAATACCGTCTGCAAATGGCTAAGTTAGAAGAGCGGTGATCATAAAAATTTCGAAGTAGTAGGAGATAGGATAACTTTTTTTTTGCTGCAAAACCGGTTGTGAATCGATAGGTGATGTCAGTTGTTCCGCGAAGCCAGACTTTGCCGATGAGTTTGCTGGATGTTGACCATGAAACTTTGACCTGCGCGCTATTTCAAGTTAGCGAGGCAGTGCCAACGACAGTGGTAAGATTTTTCTTAACCTTGCAAACAATGCACACGTACATGAAGCCATATCTGACTGTGTTCGACTATGTTTTATTGTTCAGGAATTGTTCCATATGCTTGCTAATAGGCATTCGTGGACTGTGTTGTGAAAAATTTCGCCAGTGGAGAAGGTTAAATAGATGATAAAATTCGTAAAAAGTAATTCAATAAAAAGGCGATAAAGTAATTAACACTTTCCTCACTAATTGGTGGAAGTATTGTAGACGTTATTTCGGAATAAAGAGATTTTCCACCAGGTGGCACATATTTTAGAGAGAGAGCGAGAGAGCCATGATGCATTTTGTGACCACCATTTTATGACCATAGCTCTGTTGGACCTAATTGGAGAGGCTCTTAGGAGAAAAGAATTCTAGAGATAGGCCGAGGCTGTTTGAGACAGAATAATTGAAAATCTTAGAGTTAGAAACCTCAAGGGTGTGAAGAGGTTTGCAGGTGGTAGTTTGCTTTTTAGAGAGCTGCTGGAAACCAATCTTCGGATTAATAACCTGTGATAATGAAATATATATTGTACACGACAGCAATGGAAGTCCTTTTTATTAAAGACATTTCTTTAAAAAAACCCTCGAAACCCGATTTTATGTGACACCAAGTTAGGTTGGTATTCATGAGAAGCGTATCACATACATTTTCGTTTGAGAGCTTCCCGTAGTCTTTACGTAAGGAGTGTCTATCCCTTACTTATGCGGAAGTATCCCATTTCAACGGTCATTAAAGTCACTACATTGCCCCGGATAAATCAGGTCGTGCCCTCAACATTGTGCCCACGCGGAAATCTTATTTTGAGCGGCGTTAGTAATATTTCCGGTGACCTCCCACACCAAGGATTCTTCTCATATTGGAGGGCTTTGACGGGTCACACCCTTTCATAATAAAAGACCTTGGGTCAGGTACTTAAGGGAAGAAAAGGTCAAAGGAGGAAAAAAACGGTCGAAGAATCTTATAAAAACGTACAGGGAAATACGTATGATATTGCCCATTCACAGAAAAATACGCTGCTAAAATAATTTTCTTTTCCAAATTATAAAATTTCCAAAATTATAAAAACTTATAAAGAATCAAAAAATGATACTGTTATAAATTTTTCTCGGAGTTCGGACGAGTGACGGGTGAAAAAAGTCTAATAAGTAAATTAGAAGAGTTAATTCACTTTACGGCATATTAGTAGACATCCTATTTGGAGACTTATATACGTACAATCGTATATATCGTATACACGTATAACTATAAAACATATGATCCTTATGAGTTTTTCTTATCTGTTTCATGATAATTTAAATTGATGAATTAACTAAATAAATAAACTAAATCCAAAACTGCCACGAGAATAAAGTTGGACAATGGTGAGCATTGGGAATACTTTGATGAGAGACAATAATCAAGCCGGCCGGGATAGCCTGGTGGGTAGTGTGCTCGCCGGTTAACCCAAAGGTCGCGGGTTCGAATCCCGCCCAGGGCATGGATGTTGTGTTTGTCCAGAGCGGTTTTTCTATAACTT
>WURS02027522.1:0-11724 GCA_011762765.2 Rhinocypha anisoptera | reverse complement strand
CCACCCCCCACCCCTCCCCTCCTCCCCTGATCTCTTACAATGTATTTATTTATCTGTCTTGTATTTAAGCTTGCTCTTCCATCATACTTCACCAGATGATGGCTATCATCGCCGAAACCAGTCGTGTTTTGTAATTTTTTGTGGAAATATAATATTTATTAAAAAACCATCACTCTATCAAGGAATTCCACCAAGTGACGGCCTTCACAGTGAACTTTGAAAAGAAAACTTGTTGGAGGACCAGTTTGTATTTAGAAAGAATAGAGTTGCCTGGGTGGCTGTACTCAGCTTAAGAATACTTGTAGAAAAGATTATACATGTAAACTAGTCACATTACATAGCAGTTATGAAAATGTACAACAAGAGAATAAATAAGAAGACTAAAATAATAATCTACAGAGGAGAGAAGCTGAGAGCAGACATTGTGCTACAAGGAACAATTAATCAATTAGAGCGATTGGAATCCTTCACCTACCTGGGAAGTAGATTGATATAAGAAGTTCTAGGAATAACATGTGTAGATTAGCCCAAGCTTAGAAGGCATTCATGGTGAAGATACTGTTGTGCTCACGGAAGATATCATCACAAACTAGGAAGTAATAAGTGAAAATGTTCATATGGAGCAAACTCATGAGGAATATACTGGAAGGAAAAATAGAATGGAAAACCCTTCAAGGAAGGCCGAATTATAAGAGAATAGGGCAAATTATAAGAGAAGTGAGAAAAACCTACCAAGAGGAAAGAGATCGGGACAGGAAAGATAGGAGGGCTACAGTGACCCAATCTTTAGATTGAAACGTTTATGAATTTTCAAATTGCTGAATAAAGTAGCTAGATAGGGGAAATGGAGCCAACATATCAAGAGAAAATCCAGGATCCAAGACTACATGAATGAAGAACTATATGATCTTAGAATTCATGAAAGAACTCGATTGTATCATACTCTTAATAACTAAAATGGAAATTCAATTGCATGATTGCACTGCTGGTACTTTTCATCAGAATAAAGGTCATGAGAAAATAATTGAAAATTGAATCATTGTCATTAGCAGTAAATCTTTCTGCTTAGTGCCTTCAATAGTTCCTCAATTCGTGGTAGCCCAATGGGTAGAGCACTTGTCTTCTGAGGGCCTGCATTCAAGTCTCAGTCATGCCTTCACAACACTTCCAGCGAGAAAGTAAGCTGAGTAATTTTCCAGAGTCCCAGATCTTCCTGGAAAACCAAGGGCACCACAGGGAAAGAACCTGGTCCCCCTACCCTCATCTGTGAATTTCTCATGTCGTTGGGCTTAATACTTGGTGAGCCCTACCATCACCTAAGAAATTAATCTTAGGGTTGAATAATACCACACCCCCTAGAGTCCCCTCCTAACCACCTAGTACCCACACAATTCTCACCCAACATCTTCCATTCTCATCAGTATTTGATCATGACAGGCCTTAGTAGGAGTGCTTCTGAATTACAGTTGTTTATAGAAAAACAATGATTCTGAGTCCACTTCTGACAATGAGTTGACTAACTCTTCAAATGAGGAGGATGACATTTCATATTCTTTTGTAAAAGAAGTGTCAGAATTTCTTCCGCTTTGTAAGGAGATTTGGAAATAATTGATAAACCCTACTATGAGTAAGTTGATTGGAAAGAAGATTGCAACTTTGAATCAAGTACTTGCTGTGAGGGGGTAGTCCATGACTTGTCACCAGGCAGTTTTGAGTTATTTATATTATTAGTACATTCTGGGAAAACATAATATTTTTTTAAATAATAGCAGAAAATACTAATGAATATACTGTGTTTAGACAGCAACTTGAAAACCTGAACAAGAAGGGTATGACACTCTATCAGAAGAAATGGTTGTTTATATTATCATCTACTTATTTGCATGAGAAAATGATTTATCAGGTAAAATGAACCATTGATACAACCTGCCATTGATTGTTCCATTGTGAAAAACTTTATGACATATAATTATAACAAATCCAGTGTTATGACCTAAACCAATATGATGTATCACAGGATTTTAGACCAGTGTTGGATATAATGGAGAGTTTTAACAAATGATATAGACCAGGGAAGGAATTGGTGGTTGATGAGATTTTGGCTTCCAAGGATATCATTATATTAAACAAGACAAAAAATAGACCGAAGAAATAGGGATTCAAGTTTTGGGTCCTTTCTACTCTACAGTTATGTATTGAGAGGGAATTTATATTTAGGGAACAAGAGAATAGTTCTGCAAAGTCAGGTGGTAATAAATTTACTGGATATTTATTAAAGATTACACCATCATGTATATTTCAATAGCTTATTTTAAACCATTCATTATTAATGTGTCTTTTATAAAATAATACATATGGGTATGAGTGTGCTTAGAGGAACTGAAAATATCAATTCTCATAACTGAGATAAAAACAAATGTTTTCAGTTGATTGGTGTTAAAGCAAGAGCGTGGTTTGATAAAATGTATAATTGCTTACTCTTGAAAAATGATGACCTACGATAACCATAAAAAATTATATAAGATGCATTATTTTTTAAACATAATGGGTTGAAAAAAGTTATATAAATGGGTATATTGGTCTCCCAGACCACGATTTCCAGAAATAAATCTTTTTAATAATTCTCCACACCTAAACTTCTTGTCACTTTGCATTAACATTCTTCGTAAAAGTTGAGAAGGTACTGAAGGATAGGAGGTCATAGATAAGAGAGAAGGGAGCCAACAAAAATGGTTGATAGGGCTAGTAGTCCGTGAGACCACAGTTTGAGGGATAAATATGTTCTGCCCATCCTTTTTTGATAACAAAATAAATAAGTAAGATACACTGCTCTTACCAAAAACTGTCATAATACATGCATTGGCTTATTGTTAAAGCTGCATTGATCATAAAATGTTCCCATTATTCAGCAATCATGGCAAACTCTCAATTCTATAACTTATTCATTCAGCCTATACTCACTTAAATTAGTGAACAGATTACCCATTAACCCCTTAGTTGGATAAAACTTATATCTATACTAGCTGCTAAGGAAATGTTTTTGTTTGTATCGTATCTGGTCCCTCTCCAAATTTTTTGGGCCCACCATTCAAAAAAGGTTCAAATGATCTTTTATTCTGATTATTCCAGAGTAGGTTCCCCCTCTCCAGTGCCATTTGTAAAGGTGCATGACCCTTAGGTGAGATTTTTGACCACATTCCCTCCACTGAGTTTTGTTAAATTCTTTCCTGACCCACTCTCAAAATACCTCAGTTGTCTGCGCTTCAGCAGCAATCAGATCTTAAGATCAGGGTATTTACATACTTTTAACATTTCCAGTTTCATCAATGAGTTGACATCATGAGGTGACCTGATGATACGAAATATTTGATAGAAGTCGTATTATAATTAATTCCTTGTGAAACTAACAGTTGTTATTTACCTATAATCATAATATGGTTTCACAAAGTTGAACATGAATCGAATGGATTCATGACGTGAATTATAATGGTCATTCCACATTAAAAGGGTCCACCGCTATACCATTGAAAGTGCCTGAAGAAAAGAATACCCCCCTCCCCTACTTTTTCCCGTATATAGCAATAGCGAAATAACAAGGCTGCTGTAGCCAAAAGGTTGAGGTGACTGAACTAGCTTTGGCTGTGGAATCTTTGGTGATATATCATATGGCCCCAAGATGTTTTGAATTTGACACATTTTGTTGCTATTGGTTAATATATTTAACAGAAGTCACCCAATAAGACTAATTTTACCTGAGAGAAATATTTTCCATTATTAATTAACTAGAAATCGAGTATAAACTACAGATGAGCAGAGTATATTTTATGAACATGAAAGGAAAAAAAGCATTCCAAATGAAAAAAGTGAAAATCACATCACACGAAGCTAAGAAAATCATACTATTATGAATTCTTAGTAGCTTACTACAAAGTGTATATACTTAAGTATACAAAAAAGAATGACTTCAATGTTAAAAGAGATCATTCGATAAATAAGTAACTTAAAGAGATAATATTTAACTAATTAATATTTCAAATGAAATCAAAGTAAAAAAAGATAATAAAAAAGTTCTGCTTAATTTCAGACTCCATAAATGTCTCTAGCAATTATAACGGCTGTTCTATAAAAATACTTTTCTCCTCTCTTTTGGCGAATTCAATTTGCGTGGAAAATTTTAAATTCAAAGCAGAGAACAAGCCGAATGACTACGTTAAGTTCAAAATATGCAGTAAAATATAAAATAGTGGATATTTTTTGGCCAGTTTCAACGTCAAAAACCTACAAATATCATTTCCTTACTAATAGCATTGACTAAAGAATACTAGGAAAGTGCTTATTAAGTAGTATTCTTCAGCCTGTACTAAATAGCATGTTCTTCAGGCCGAAATTTTTGAGGTAGTGACAAATACGAAAACAGTCAAATTGGCGCCTTTTCTTAAACTTCATAGGAAAACGGTGTACAATTGATTTTTCCGATACATTAAAAGATCTCGCACCTGAATATCGTGTGATGAGATTGAAGATCCTCACTCTCTATTTCTGATTATTTAATTGTGGAGAAAAATATTTGATCAATTGCTTGAGGTCAACGTCATATCCTAATCCTTCTTGAAGCCTATATGCAAAATAAATTTTGCATCCTAGCAATTTTCCATTCATAGTATTTAATATATCACGACTGTGTTAGGCACCCCTGTTTGGACCGATCTCTACACCCGTTTACATCAATTAAGAATATAAATTATGATTGTGTCATTAACGTCATTGCAACCATAACACAATCGAAACATAAACTGTGGCAATAATCCATTAAACTCATCAGCGCTTTAGGAAGTCAAATTCAAAAATAATAATCTAAGAAAAACCCTGTACCTGAAGACAAAAGTAGAATCTTATGGGAAAAGTTCTCCAAGAGCGGGAAAAACACGTATGCGTTCCATCAGATGCAGAAACCGTAACGGCGCCCACAACGTCCGACGAGCTCTTCCGTTTTTCTCGCATTCGTTGAGCGGTATTTTTAATTATAATACAATCCTCCTCATTGTATTAATAATATTTAGAATTACTTTAATCACATAATTTTATTTTGTTAATTTACGTAAATGGATACGTATAAATAATACCGCTGTTATACAATAGATAAAACTTGTACATTATTTTGAGTTTATTAGTTGCGTTTAAATATCAACGGTTAAGCTATTTGTTTATTTATGAAATATTAATATGCTAATCAAATGTAACCTTTGTGAGTCTTTCGTTTCAGAAAAAAGTGCAAAGACAGAACTATTCATAGATATTTACCCCAAAGAAAAAGTGCTCAAATGTTTTTATGCTTTCGTATCACTTTTAACATTGCAAGCAAAACACATACATGCCCAATAAGACCAAAATATGTATATCTAGTACACGAAGAACTCTCTAATTCTAAATGAAACTGAATAATCGAGGAAAGTGGATTATGCAAAACAAAGGCAGCTCCTTGAGTTTACAAAAAAACATACCTACTACTTGAAATGATTAACCGTACAAACTTCAAGGTTAGGTTTGATAGACCATAGCATGCCAATGAAAGCTCTTAACTGATAATCACATGTCTAGGGGTATGATTCCTACCATGCATACCTTTCCAAACAAACCAAATCCATTGTATTGTGATTGTCCAATAGAGATTTCTCATTGATTGGAAGTGGTGCAAAACAGCCATAGCTGCCAATGGGCCCTAAAAACAAAAATACAATTACTATCCTCAATCCACTGGGTTATATTGCCATTCAAACAATAGGAAGACCCAATTCACTTCTGTTCTCTCAAGGCCCAAGTTATAACCTTAAAAGGTGATTAAGTTATTAAAAAGTATTGCCTAATCTATCCAAATGGTAGAGCATCGCTGGTGCAGTTGCTCTATCATTTGCTCCTTGAACACTGTCTCCCTAGAGCAAATTTGATTGATAGGAGAGAAAAGGCTTCCACATATTCAATAAAGGAAACATTCTTTTCACTATAATTGAATTTTTTCAAAAAACTAGAGACTGCTTTCCAGATAGTAGCAATTTTGCTAACTTTGTCACTTATCATTTGGAAGAGTGTCATTGATGCAACTGAAAGTTAGGCTCTCGTAGATTTATACTGTTCTACAACTAAATGACAGTTTATTGTTCCTGTAAATTCATAACCAACAATCAAGATATCAATTTCAAATGGGTTAAATTGGCACATTACAAAGTGGGACTATTCTGATGGCCATGAATCACATATGAAATCTTACTTTACCCTAAAGTGACGCCTTTTAAAGGGAGATACTTGAGCATCGACAATGAATCCCTTCCTTATCATCCCTTTGATTTTGTAAACTCCTTCTCTTCAAGTTTTGCCTAAAATGTACTGAGGGGAAAAAGTAGTTTTACCCGTCAGTCATTCCTTCTCCTAAAATTTAATACTCTATACAATTATTATTCTTCAAATATTAAAATTATGCATGAATTTTTTAAATAAAATCTGGATGTAATAATTTTTTTTTATTTATAATATAATTTAAGAAAAGAATTTCTATATCATAAGTAAGGAATTAGAATTTTAAATATCAATGTAAATTTTTTAAAATGAACTAATGGTACTTATTAGGAAACCTTCACATGAGACAGACAGCACAAGTGGATAGCTTAGGTTCAAGCATTCTACTCGGCTGGGTTAGCCTGGTGGGTAACAGGCTTACTGGCTAACCCAAAGGTCTTAAGTTCAAGTTCCGCTTTGGGCCTAGGTGTTGTTTGTCCAATAGGGTTTTTTTCTATGACTATGAAGAGGTGTGAAATGACTATAGCCGTAAAAGCACCATATAAACAAAAATACTACTATTAAAGCATTCTAGATGTTTAAATAGCACTACATAATGAATACAAAGAGCTGTGTACATTCTAATTGTGAGCCAAAAAGGCATGAGATGAAATAAAGGCAAACAAAGCTGTTGGAAAGAGTAATGCATGTTTTATATTATATTATTATACTTAACTCAGGCTTTTTGCGAGAGCATTACAAGAAAAACTACATTAAATATCAACAGAAGGAAACATAAATTAGAGCTACTAAGAAAACTCTTAATCAGGAAATATCTTTGACAAAAACTGACATAATGAATGGGATTGAGTGAAGAACATTACAAATTCAATTTTAAAAAAGAATGAAATTTTCTATACTCAAAACTTTTCATAATAAATTATGAAAGTGTTGCAACATGTGGTCCTAAAACTTGGTCCTTGATGGAAGACAAATAGGTATGTTTGAGTATGAACAAGGACAAAGAAAACAAAATGGCCAGAGAAGACAAAGAAGTGTTAGGCATTGTAAAGTAGGAAATTAAGTTATCATAAGAGATCTAAAAAATGGGAGTAGATGGAAGGTATCCTAAGAAGTAGAAGAAAGCTGTACCTCTTAGGATGTAAAACACTTAAGTAACCAACTATGATATGGAAATTTAGGAATTTCGGATTTTATCGCATGTATGAAAAATTAGTTTTTGGTGAACTGCTTCATAACTACCAATTGAAAAACTGAACGTATGGTTTAGAGTATTTGTTTGTGACTCATGATCCCTTTATGAAGTACTAACCCCAATTGGTTTATCGACATTCCCAAAAACATCACTCGCATTACCATCCTACAGTAAATCAATTTACTGTATGCCCCAGCCCAAAGGATGTACCCATAAAATACATGGTAATTTCAAAGTTTTTAATTTTCAAAGTTTCAAAATTAGAAACAAATAATAATAATCATATGTTCATGTTAAACAACTTAAATGAATAAAATACAATTATCATATTCCAAAATGAACTAGATATGTAGTGTGTACTAAATGAAGAATAATAAGAAAAATAAAGGACTTATTTTCTTTTTACAATTACTTTAATAAAAGTTTGACTATTCCTGAAACTGGAAAAAATACTTATTCCAGCCGATAAGAAACAGGCCAGTTTTAGATAAATTTTCAAGTGAACAAAATACATCCCATGAGCTCATAAATACAGTGTGTCAAAAATTGTGGTCCCTATCACCAATGAAAATTATTATCATTGTAGTTGATTTTATGAAAGTTAGTATGCAATGGAACAAAAATTTGATGAAATAATATATTCTTTCTAACAAGAAGTTCACATATATACAAAATAAAACCACAAAAAGGTCATGACCTGCACATGTGTTATGCAATACATAGGTAAATTTTATTACAAAAAAAATGTAGCATGATAATTCTTGGAAATTTATATGAAATACAGTCATCATCACTCCAAAAAAATACTAAGGGCAATTTCAACAATGTTTAAAATGCATAAATATTTACATAAATTTATACAAGAGTTCCTGAGAAATAAAACCCCAACCCTTCACAGAATAAGGAGAGTAAATAACTGGAAAAAAAATAATGTTCAAAGGGCTATTACTAACAGTTTTTGGAAGAAAATACATATTTACTATCCCAGTTAAATACAGCAGACACTTAAAAAGCACCCTGCAGTTATTACTGCAGGGCCTTTTTTAAGAGTTAGCTTTTTTTTTAGAGTTATAGGACTGCTAATTTAGCTCACATAATTGTATTCAAAACTGAAGATCTTATAGGGTTAAATCCTACATATTTATATATGGAGATTTTTATTCATACTATATATTTCCATATAGCAATTAGAACTAAAATAAATATTGGGCGTTTCAATTGTGAGGGCATTGAACTGGGTTACTACCCTCTCATCATATACTTTTTCAACATTAGTGTGCATTTTAATATAGGTACTCATTTTAATACGTACATTTATCTCATGTTTTTACACACACTAAGTATTGTGCAGTAAAATCTCTATTCAATCAATAGTCATATCTATAAAACATACTTAAGTTACATAAAATTTACATAATCCTTACAGAGAAAAAAATTGAAAACCAACAATCATTTACTCCCAATAAAAACTAAGCAAAATTTAAAATTTTCTTGATTGCAACTTCAAAATAAAATTCAGACATCCCAAAATACTGTTTTCAATACATTGGCATTAAATAAAGTTAGCAAATAGAATTCATTTTAACTCTCTAATTGAATATACAAAGAGATTATAATCATTAGCAGACTGAGAAGATAATTTTGGCTTATCCAGAGGTAATATTCTACACCCTAAAAAAAATTATCTATTATTATAGATTTAAATATGTTCCTATAAAATTGTCAAAAAGGTAAGAAAATAGTTTAATTTTCATAATGCAAATGCCAACTGCAAAAAAATAACACAACAAAATAGAGAATTTTTTTCCAACCTGTATATGAGCTATTCACAATCTACACAAATTTGGAAAGTGTCAGTCCAATGGCAAAGTTACATAGACTTTAGTAGGATATACCTTGGATATCATTATTTTGTGTCAATAAAAGGTTAGCATCAAAAAATAACATTTAGTGTCAGTAATTTTATAATCACCTAACTGGAAAACAGGACAGATGCAACAAGTTAAAAGACTAACTTTAAAAATGTCATAACAATTCCAAAGGAGTAAACTGTAGGGATGTTCACGTGGGCCATTCATGTTTTTCTTACAGTTTGTTTTTAAATGGTCAAATATCGATTAATAGGATGCAACTATAATGGTTTTACACATTTCCAAATACTCAAAAAGGATTACTCCTCAAAAATCCCAGAAGATTCACCATAACCATTCCAGCTGAAGGTATAGTCTTTGCTTTCTTTGGTTCACACTCCCCACTGGTAAGCTGCTGTTTAGATTGTTCCTTAGTTCATGTGTATGGTAGCTTATCAACAGCAATAACAAGACACCTGAATCAACAGCAATACATCAACAGCAATAACAAGACACCTGAATTCCTGTGGATTCCACTGAAACAATTGCAATACCTCACACGATATCATATTAGTTCAACTGACAGCAATTATAGCACCCTTCTAGCAGATAAGATACCTCATGTATAAAATGTGGATGTAAATATGGTGCCCATGTACTTCCACTTTTCTGTCACCTTTTGTAACTTCATATCATGAATTTTGCCAATTTACGGAGTTGTGGCCTCAATAGTGTATCAAGAATGTTCAGTATTACTTGTGCTCACACGGCGACTGAAAATTATGAAAACACTTATAACCACAGTATGCAACCCGAAGGTGGTATGTTAAGTTTTTTTTGTGTTATTTCAAGTCTTGTTTAGCTTTTAGGCTCTTCAGACAGTGAGGGTAGAGCTCACCTAGTACTAAGCCCACGGCATGTGGAAATTCACACACATCAGGGTAGAGGGGCCAGTGGTTCCCTGTGCCACCAGTGGTTTCCCACGAAGATGTGGTACCCAAAAAATCACTCAGCTTGGGTTTAGCTGGAGGTGTCCAGAGTCATCACAGGGTCTCGAACCCGGGTTCCCCAGTCAGTAGCCAAGCACTATACCCACTGGGCTACCACGACCTCAAAAACACTTATCAACCACAGTGATCAACCCGAAGGTTGGTATGTTAAGTGAGGGTAGAGCTTCACCTAGTACTAAGCCCACGGCATGTGGAAATTCACACATCAGGGTAGAGGGGCCAGTTCCTTTCCTTGTGCCGCCTGTGGTTTTCCCACGAAGATGTGGTACCCGAAAAATCACTCAGCTCCGGTTCAGCTGGAGGTGTCCGGAATCGTCACCGGTTCTCGAACCCGGGTCCCCTGGTCCGCACTCTACCCACTGGGCTACCACGTCCTCTTTAATTAGAAGAAACAAATTAAAATCCAATTAGAACATTGTTCAAGAATGGTAGGTAAATTGAAAGTTATCGAAAGAGCGGGATCATCCCAGCTCTACAACAATCTCCCTGCGCCTTAACCTCTCGTAATTGGACCACTCATACTTTTTCTTCCTTAGTCCCAAGAGCACAAATATTTAACTCTTTGATTTTCCTCTGCATTCGTGCCTTCAATTTTCGTCTCAGGAGACGTCTCGTGTTTCAAAATGCGAAAAATCAAATTCCATTCCTCCTTCAGCCAGCTTCCCTCCCCCTCTCTCTCTTTCCAATTCGACCATGACAAACCTCTCCCTTTGTCGGGTCGTCCCCGTCTCGTCATTAACCCCCCAAGACCAATAAAAGAGCAAGGATTCGGTTAAATGGATAGCGCGACGAACAAAGCAGGGCCGGAAAGCGGGGGCGGGATGGGGGAAGGAGACAGTGTATAATGAAATGGCACGCTAAACATTTAATTTTGCTCTTATATGTGTGGTGGTTGTGAAAAAGGTTTAAAGATTAAAAGTTTCCCGAGGCGTGGGGCGTATCATTATTGGCCCGGCGGAAAAAAATACGTGTTTGGGGAACCCTCTGTGATCGCGAGCCCCCCCCCCGTCCGCCAATCAGCATCTCCCTCCCCTTTGCGGTTTCATCTCCCTCCCCGTTTCCCCCAACACCCCTTTACTATATACACGACTCATGTGTCAACTCATGTGCTATATATATATATATATGTATAAAGTATACACATACACGCACATATATAATATATGTTTGTGTGTGTATACTATATATACTATACACATGAATGTATCTATGTGTGTACGTGTGTTTGAGAGAGCGAAACCCCCGAACGCCGGAATGGAAAACCTACCTCTCCCTCCCCCCCGCACCCAATTCCCGGTTGAGGTCTTTTTATCCGGCAAACAAATTAGTACCTACAAAGGTCTCAATTTCGGCCCAAAATAAATTCTTTTTTTCTCTC